>CACVCL010028677.1:0-94027 GCA_902729485.2 Mus minutoides
CCCCCCCCCCCCACTAATACTGACCAAACCGGAATTTTAAATTGCCAGACCACGGTGGCACACACCTTTAATCCCTGCACTTGAAAGCCAGGTGGCTCTCTCTGAGTTCAAATCCAGCTTAGTTTACATAGCAAATTCTAGGTCAACCAGAGCTACATTGTGAGACCCTATCTCAAAATAAAAAACAAAATAAAATTAAAACACACAAGGAGAAGAGGAAGTGGAAAGGCATTATCAGAGACTGTAGTTCCTGTCATTCACAGCGGGGAGTTAACAGACAGTGAGGCAGGTTGTTCCACCAGGAAACTGATGTCAGCAATGCCAGCATAGGCATTACAACCACAAGGCTAATCACCAAAGGAACTGAAAAGGAACTCTGAACAAGAAAAAATGTCCCCTTTACTATTTGATGGTATTTGTACTTTCTGAATTCTTTAGCCAAACATCTATTGCTTTTAAAAATAAATGCCCCTTGTTATTAGCCCAGAAACTTAGAATACCCAAGATAGGATCTGCAAAACACAAGAAAATCAAGAAGGAAGACCTGCCCGTGGATACTTCATTCCTCCTTTGAATAGGAAACAAAATACCCATGTAAGGAGTTACAGAGACAAAGTTTAGAGCTAAGAGGAAAGGATGGGTCATACAGAGACTAACCCACCGGGGATCCATCCCATAATCAGTCACTAAACTCAGACACTATTGCATAGGACAGCAAGTGTTTACTGAAGGGACCCTGATATAACTGACTCCCACAGAAGTGGATGCTCACAGTCATCCATAAGATGGAGCACGGGGCCCACATTGGAGAAGCTAGAGATAGAACCCCAGGAGCTGAAGGGGTCTGCAACCCTAGAAGAGGAACAACAATATGAACTAATCAGAACCCCCAGAACTCGTGTCTCTAGCTCCATACGTAGCAGAAGATGGCCTAGTCGGCCATCATTGGGAGGAGAGGCCCCTTGGTACTGCAATCTTTATATGCCCCAATACAGGGGAACGCCAAGGCCAAGAAGTAGGAGTGGGTGGGCAGGGTAGCAGGGAGGGGGGAGGGGGAGGGGATTTTCGGGATAGCAGTTGAAATGTAAATTAAGAAAATATCTAATAATAAATAGATAGATAGATAGATAGATAGATAGATAAATAAATAAAAAAATTTTAAAAATGCCCCTTGTTTGGTTTTATCTTTTTCCTGTTGCTTAATTTTAGATTTAAGACACATAGGGAAAGTATAATATGTCTATTTTTAAAGTTTTATGGTCTGCACATTTATCCTTTCCAGACGAAGCTCTGCTGCTTCAGTCTGTCTCTACACGACGTTTTCCAAAGAAACACTAACCCACATCCAAAAATAACAGAAAGGCAATTTAAATCTTCATCTCCATACCACGAAAACATCAAAGGAGGATTCCTTTCGTTAAACAGAACAAAATTGCTTAAAATCCCCTCTCCGACTGTCTCTCAATATCTCGCGCCATATGGGAGATGATCAGTCTTTCCCCTACTCCTTGTTGGGGGAAAACCAGTATGGTGTGATAGTCCTTCCAAGGGAAAGTCTAACTTGAAATTTAAAAACCTACCCCAAACTCCTGAGACTTATCCTGCTGGTATTGAGATCTCTGGCAAAACCCTTGTTTCCTGCTCGGTACATCCTAAACTAGGTTTTATTCATCTTTGCGTTCTCAGAACTAAGCGCTCCCACCTCCGTAGTAAAGCTACACAGATAGCGGTGCCTCTCTTACCAAATGCACACTGAAACTGTGAGTTTGGAATATTTGAATTTGGAACATTTAGAATACAGCTTTTATGGGAGTGGGCGTGGGTGAAAAGGAAGGAAACGAATGTTTACTGAGTATCTACCACGGGGCTGGCGCAGTGCCTGTGTGGTGGTGACGTGTCTCTCGGTGTTCTGTTCTGGATCAGTAATTCTCAAGTTGAGCATGAAAGGTACACACGGAGAAGTACAGAAAGTTCAAACGAGTCTCCGTGGAGCTCGGATGCTCTCCGCTGTATGTGCAAACACACACACTATAAAACCTTCCTCTACCCTTAGCGCACATAAAAGGGAGACACGAGACACTTTGCCAATAAGGCTGCGTCTGCAACCCTGCTTGGACTATAAACCTTAAAGATGAGAAAGAAAGATAAATCACTTCATGGAAACTCTGGGGTGGGTGTGCAGATGGGTCTCTGTAAACATGTGTATGTCACACGCATATTTATAACAAATACAGATTCAAAGATGTCCACTAGATGGCAAACCCACATCTCAAATGTTAGTGTTGACTGAGATTTCCCCCTTCTGGAGGTCTGGGGAATTTTAAGAACTCAAGCCAAATTCCTGAAAGGCCGAAATATTGTATATAGTTTAAGACTGCACAAATAAACTCTGTGATGGTAATCTTACAGATAATTTCTAGGAATACAGGATAAATTTACGTCACCTCTTAACGCTACAGCTACTCATGGAAATGCAAACTGGCAGTATTAATATAGATGGATTCCCTCAGCAAACCATCTATGGTTGTGGTTGCAAGTGACAGGTGAAGATGAGATTCCAAGCAGCCTCTCTCCCGGGCTGAGACACTGAACCAGGGTGTGCTTCCTGTCTCCTGTCTCACTGAGGCAAGTGGGGAGGAGCTATGATGATGCTACTATTGCCCGGTTGCTTCTTGCCTTCCTCCTCACCACCCAGGTTTAGCTGACCGAGTGCTACAGCACCTAGTCTGGGCTCAACTCTATAACACACTGCCGCATCCTATCTAGTTCCTCCCTACGCACAAGCGAGTCTCGCCCATATCCTGTACGGACTTGAGCGAACCCTGGTCTCATACGCCCCCGAGTGTATCTTTAGAATTCCTGCCTTGCAACCAAGGGGAGTGTGTTAGCCACATGAAGGTTCAGGGAGTGGCCCAGTCACTGAGCTAGTTAAGGCATCTCAAAATATAAAGTTTGCGAGTGTGTGTCTTTTCATTCGCGAATCCAGAGAACTCTGGTGGGTAATGAGAAGCGCGATCACCAGCACCACCGCCGGGAGCTCAGTGCGGTTTAATAATTTACTACCACGCACCAGACACTCTGACTTCGGGACTTTGGTACATCCAGCATGCCACCAAACTCAATGTATGCTGCGCATCCCACCAGTGTTTGGGTGATGCTGTCTTCTAAACTCCACACGCCCACATCAATCCCAAGGCGGACTATAGAGAATGCGCTCCACTGTGTTTGTCAGTGTTCCGTTGCTGTGACAAACATCTGAGAAAATTATCTTAAAGAAAGGTTTGTCCCCTCCACCCAAATTATAGAGGGGTAAGTTCATGGTCTGCTGGCTTCACTGAATGTATGCTGAGGTAAGACAGGAACGTCATGGTGGAAGGGTACGATTAAAGTCAAGCTACTAACTTTATTCCAAGCAGATTGGGGAGCGGGTAATCCTGGGGCAGGGATGACTTTCAAAGGCTTGCCTCTAGTAACCATTTTCCAGATAGGCCTCACCACTAATCATTTGTTTAACACTGGATTCACCAATAATGGTAACACCAATCAACAATGGATTGAAGTCACAGCCTGCTGACCCAATCACCTCTAGAGTGTATTCAGTGTTATCTTATATATATATATGTATATATATACATATATATGTGTATGTATACACACACACACACACACACACACACACACACACATATATATATATATATATATATATATATATATATATATATATATATATATATATATAGTACCGTAATGGTCTGTGAATGTATTGATTGACTGGCCAGTCCAATCAATGAATAAATACAAAATGCAAATAGGCTTCATAGGCTTCCAAAAATCTCAGTGTTTGGGCCCTGAGATAGAGGAGGAAGATAACTCACCAAATCTCTCACAGAGAAGGGGAAGCCTATGGTGACTCAGGGAGTCAGAAGGAGGCACTGGGCTGATCCAGGGGCTCTGCAGAGCCTCCCTTTCTCTGGTTTCTAAACAAACACTTTGGTGTCCTGCAAAATGTGATAGTTCCCTTTGTTGCAGGTACCCGCAGTCACTGACGTCTAAAAAATACTAGATAGGAATGTGCAATATTATTGTTACAAAAATGTTCTATTCTAGAGTGTATTCAGTGTTATCTTACCATTCCTAATTTATAAACTGAATCTGCACCTGGGTATGCATATACAGAAAACTACATTGTATGAAAGGTTTGACACAGTGTGGCAAGTCCTGCAGTTTTAGGTCTCCACTGAGATCATGAAGCATCTTCCTGTGGATAAAAGGAGAGCATAGTATGTGGAAGGGTCCTTGACTTCCCACACCTCACTGTCTCCTACAACTACAGGGATCTCTGTCTATTTACAGAAGTCCTCCTTGACCACCCTGGAGCTGCTTGCTAAGATGAATGTTTGTATACAGTTGTTTAGCTTTCATCCCAGCCAAAGCTATAGATATTGCCTGGAGACTCTAGCAGAAGAGAAACTCCATAACAAAATACTACAAACTGAGTTTAAACAAAAACACTATGTTGTCCCTACCATTGCAGATTCTAGAAATCTAAGGTTAAGGGGGCCTTGTGAGGATTGCCTCTGAGGCCTATGAGACCAGTCCGTTTCACATTCTTCCCAAGTTTCTGGTGGCTTTCTGGCCATCTTGAATGCTCCTTGCCATCTCGGTCACTGTAATACTTCTGTCAAGAGACACCGTGACCAAGACAATTCTGATGGAAGAAATCATTTATCTGGGGGCTTGCTTACAGCCTCAGAAGCTGTCAGTTACCACCATGGCAGGGAGCGTGGCAGCAGGAATGGCAGGTGTGGTGCTGGAGAAGCAGTTAAGAGCTACATCCTGATCTGCAGTGTGTGTGTGTGTGTGTATGTGTGTGTGTGTGAGGGGGGTGCTGGGCCTGGTGTAGGCTTGTGAAACCTCAAAGTCCATCCCCAATGACACTCTTCCTCTAACAAGCCCACCCACACCTCTTAATCCTTCTAATCCTTTCAAATAGTGCCACTCCTTGCTGATTAAACACTCAAATATATGAGCCTGTAGGGCCCATTCAAACCACCACAGTTACCTTGCTGAAGCATCATTCTAATTGTCTTTATCCCTACATGGCATCTTTCCTGTATAGAAACTACCTGCTTCTATAAGCATGCCTGTCATACTGGGTCAGACCTGTTCCAGCTAACTGAGTCTTGACCAACTGCACCATGCCCATTCTGTTCCAAAGAAAGTCACATTCTGAGTTACTAAGGGTTAGGAGTTCAACAATTTTGGAAGAATATAATTCAACTTAACACAGGCTGTATTTTCTAAGGGAGAAAGCAGAGTACACCCTCTGGTTTGAAAATGGGGCAGAATATGGGCACTGAGACTGGGGGGGGGGCAATCTTATCTCAGAAAGGATTTTACAATACTTATAGGAAGATCCTAAACTATAGAAACTCTGCCTAATGTGTAATATTAGAGCCCAAATCTGTAGATATTTTAAACTACTACTAGTTTAAATAATTCAGAGGAATTAGAAAGGACTCCTATAAAAATCAAATAAATGTGCAAAACATGGAGACATAGACATAAATACAGATACGTACACACATGCACACACACACACATGCATCTTTGGAAAAGTCACAAGCATATCAGACTGTGTATATTTGACTGGCTTCGTTTAGGATCAGTATGAAGGGATCAATACTTGTGTAGTAACCATTGAAACCTCAGAACATTTAATTTTTTTTTTCAAGTGTGATTTTGGTTAACTGCCCCCAAACTCTACAGCTTTGTGAATGTGTGTGTGTGTGTGTGTGTGTGTGTGTGTGTGCATGTGCGCACGCGTGCATCCAAGAGACATAATGAGAAACAGCAGGAATATCAGCCCAATTGAAAATGTTCACAGATTGGGGGGCAGTTATACAGAGAAGGTAATGCATCTGTGACAATTTTACCTCTTTTTTTTTTCATGCTAACTTCCATATGCTAAGTTCCCACCGTAAGAATAAAAGCAGATCCTGGGATGGATGAGACCTTAGAAGCCAGTAAGCTACAAGAAAATCAAGAAGGAAGACCAGCACGTGGATACTTCATTCCTCATTTGAATAGGAAACAAAATACCCATAAAAGGAGTTAGAGAGGCAAAGTTTAGAGCTAAGATGAAAGGATGGACCATACAGAGACTACCCCACCAGGGGGGATCCATCCCATAATCAGTCACTAAACTCAGACACTATTGCATAGGACAGCAAGTGTTTACTGAAGGGACCCTGATATAGCTGTCTCGTACAGAAGTGGATGCTCACAGTCATCTATAAGATGGAGCACGGGGCCCACATTGGAGAAGCTAGAGATAGAACCCTAAGATCTAAAGGGGTCTGCAACACTAGAAGAGGAACAACAATATGAACTAACCAGAACCCCCAGAACTCGTGTCTCTAGCTCCATATGTAGCAGAAGATGGCCTAGTCGGTCATCATTGGGAGGAGAGACCCCTTGGTATTGCAATCTTTTTATGCCCCAATACAGGGGAATGACAGGGCCAAGAAGTGGGAGTGGGTGGGCAGGAGAACAGGGCGGTGGGAGGGGGGAGGGAACTTTCGGGATAGCATTTGAAACGTAAATTAAGAAAATATCTAATAAAAAAATTGGAAAAAAAAAAAAAAGAAGCCAGTAAGCCATGACCAAAGCCACTCCCAAAACACCTAGGAAAGGCAGTCTCCTTCCTGTCAGGAAACTGCTCTGTGAAGGGACTATCTTATCCTTTCTGAAAATCCCACTAGGTTCTAGCCACTTAAATACAAAGTGAATTATCTAAACTCGCATTGGAACTGAGGAAGGTATAAATAAATGAATAAAAATTAAAACGTTTAAAGCTTACAAACTGACTCCTATGGGACTGGACGGGGCTGGGGGAGAAGACACAAATGCAAACTAGATGAGCTGCAGGAAACAGAAGATTCGCCGAGTAAAGGAAACAAACAAGAACAAAAAAAAAAAAAACCCACCACAAACAACATTGAAAAAGCACTCATCTGTGAATGTAGGACCTGTGTAGGCATAGGCTAATCCTAAAGTCTTTCCAAACTCTTTTATAATCCTCATACCAACTCTACGAGGTATTCCCACCACCCTTACTAAGAATGTGAACACCCTGGCCCAGCAAGGTTAGAAAATTGGCCCAATCAAGATCCTGGAGCAAAAAAAAAAAAGTCGCAGTATCTGATCTAGAACCCAGGTCCACCTCAGAGCAGCAACCTGGGCTGGAGAGGGTCAGCTTTCACCAAGCCCCCATTACACTTGCGCACCTCCGCATCTCCGCAGGAGGAAACGCAAATGCAGAGGAAAGCTGGCCTGGAAGCAGAGGAGAGTGCGGAGGAAGATTAAGGGGGCGTCAAGGCCTAACAACAACTGTGTATGGGGAAAACAATTTTGTTGAAGAGGGCTATTTATAGGGATGTTTTTCCTCAGCGGTCCCTGCCCCCCTCGCCTTTCTTTTGTGTTAAAAGGCGCCTGGCAGATTGGTAAAGGGTTACAAGCAGTGTACAGGAAACCGTCGAATACAATGAACGGGGCGGGGACAGAGCCCCACCCGCCTAAGAAAATCGTTTGCTCCAGTGTGGAGGGACCCTGGAAGGAGACAGATGGGGCTCGGAGCTCGGGCTCGGAGCCTTCTATAGTTTTCTTCTTCAGAGAGAGAGAGAGAGAGAGAGAGAAAGAGAGAGAGAGAGAGAGAGAGAGAGAGAGAGAGAGAGAGAGAGACCAAAGGGTGAGAAATCCAAAAGAGGGAGGAAGTAGAGGCAACGGAACCAAACCAGGACTACAAAACTAAGTCAAAAGCAAGTTTCTATCCCGAGAACTCTCCTAATCGATGAAGAATGGGTTTCCTACTTGAAGATTCTGTCTAGTTTGAGAAATCGAAGACATAGCAAAAGAAACTATTTCAAGCGTAGAAGGACCAGAAGACATCTCTAGACCCTCAGGGTAGACCTGCCAAGCTTCTGGGCCACCCTTGCTCAACAGCCCAGCCAAGTTTTTTGTTTTTTTGTTTTTTTGTTTCTCTCTGGGCCGTTGATCAAAGGCCTCGGGCCAAATGGATCCAAACTCAAAGTGAAAGGCTAAAGCTAGGTAGGCCCTGTTCAGATGCGGGCTGTGCAGGTTCGGATGTGGGCATAATAGCAATTCAGCAGAGACTTCTGGCTCTCCTTCTGACCTCTTGAAATCTCTTCTCTGTACTTGACTAGGAAGGAAGTGTCCCGCTGCTCTTTGGCAGCCTCCGGTGCCCATGTCGGTGTGGGACAAGTGAGTTCTGTGCTCACTCGGTGTCTGAAATGCTAAAGACTCATTTAATGCTGAACTGCGCATGCGCATGGGTCAAATGTCGCAAGTTTTGGGTGTTTTGTTTTGTTTTTTAAACATCCAGGGGAACACAGAAGAGCTCCAGACCATTTAGCTTAAAACAAACAAACTAACAAAAACCCGTAACAGTAGTCAATGTAAAAATACTAGAGAGTAAGTAAAATATTGGACATTTTGACTTCTGAACTTATTTCCGATAGTATACGTAGATAACCCATCTGCCATGAGTCACTTTCTACTCCTTTTACATTTTACACTGTCCAAGAACATCTCCCCCTGAAAGTTCCGACACAGCCCTGGATGTGCTAGGAGGTAGGATGAATTTTACCCAATTCTTTTTTTTTTTTTTAATAGATTTGTTTGTTTATTTTATGTGGATGAGTGCTCTATCGGCATGTACACCTGCATGTCAGAATAGGATATCAGATCCCATTACAGATGGTTGTGAGCCACCATGTGGTTGCTAGGATTTGAACTCAGGACCTCTAGAAGAGCAGCCAGTGCTCTTAACCGCTGAGCCATCTCTCCAGCCCTACCCAATTCTTAAGAACTTGATGTGGACATTGATTCTACCCTTCCACAGCTAGACTTCTAAAGTGTGTGTGTGTGTGTGTGTGTGTGTGTGTGTGTGCATATGTGGGTGAGAGAGAGGATGAGAGATCATTTTTTGTTTTGTTTTTCATTTCTTTTTCATTCATTTTATTCTTTCATATATTATCCCAACCTTCAGTTTCTCCTCCCTCCTCTGCCTCCCTCCAGCCCTCCCTCCTGTGAAGGGAAACAGAAAACAGAAGGCCTCCCAGGGATAGCAGGGAACAGAGGTATATCATGGGAGTGAGAGCATTTGTAACCTAGTCTTTTACTAACATTTCTTTTTTTTCTCCATCCTTTCTATCCCCAGTGTCCTAATTACTTACTTTTTCAGAAGGGAACGCTAATCAACACACATAGCTCTCACCCTTAGTAGCACAGTTCTCCAAGCCCTGAATCTAAAAGAATTAGGTAGGCAGGCACACACACAGACTGCTCCATGCCACTTAAAAAAAAAAAGTATTTATTTTAAGTATGTGAGTACACTGTCACTGTCTTCAGACACACCAGAAGAGGGCATTAGAACCCATTACTGATGGTTGTGAGCCACCATGAAGTTGCTGGTAATTGAACTCAGGACCTCTGGAAGAGCAGCAGTCAGTGCTCTTAACCACTGAGCCATCTCTCCCGCCCCCTCCATACTGCTTTTGAGATGGGGGAGACTCTTTTAAATCCTGTTTCTCTCATTCTCAGCACTGCTCCCTTTAGCTCGTGGAAGTCCTGTTAGAAACAACATTGACTTTCAGAGTCCTGGAGATGGCAGGGCACTGGGTGATGGTCAGGATGAAAAGCTGATTCTGCTTCCGGTTCCTTTTCCCTTATAGAGTTCTTTGCCTGTGCTTTGTTAGGGGTTGACAGTGTGCCTTCTGCAGTTTGCATGCCCTCTAAGATAGCTTGGTCCACCTTGCCTAGACCTTCAGAGGCACCGGTTTGTAACCTAAGCTTAAGTGTCACACACAAGGAGTGCCATGATGGAGCCTGGATGCCAGCTTTCTGAAGTTGGCTTACCCTGGTCATCCTCTGTTGGCCTCAGAACCTTGGAGTATGGAGGACTAGGTAAGTCACAAGCCACTGTCCTAGAAGAACTTCCCTAGCAGTTGATCTCACCCCCAGATACTGTCTGAGCACCTTTAAAACAGGGACAGCTGAAGTCACTGAGAGAGAGAGAGAGAGAGAGAGAGAGAGAAGGAAGAAGGGAAGAAATGCATCAGGCTAGACAACAGGCCAACATTCTGGGACCTGAGAACGTGAAATCCAGATCATGGACGAGGCGTCGTAGGAGAGCGAGCACTGAATTGGCCACCTGGAGAGGAAGATGAGTGGTAAAGTTGCTGATACTCGACCTAGTTGTATGGGCAGACAGGGTAAAGGCTGTGACCACAAGTGATGCCCAAGCATATTAATACTCGATACCCAGCACCTGTTCACAAACGGCAGAAAAGATTGCCCCGCTCCTTGGAAGCAAAGAAAGCTGACGACGTTGTTGGTAGTCATCAGTCCTCAGTAGGTATAGGTAGGGGGATCGTGAGCAACCACACGAACATTCAAAGGTGGGTCTTGAAAAGCAAAAAACCTCTTCCTGAACATTCACACAAGGCATAACTTACCACCAAATAGTGTTCATTCCTTCAATGAACATTCCTACCTTGTCACTGTATAACCTTGTATCCTAGGAAAACTTCAGTATGATGGGAAAACCCTGGGACCCAAATCTTCTCTCTCTCTCTCTCTCTCTCTCTCTCTCTCTCTCTCTCTCTCTCACACACACACACACACACACACACACACACACACATCATGGTCCTACTTAAAGAAAGAGAGACAGAGAGAGAGAGAGAGAGAGAGAGAGAGAGAGAGAGAGACCCTGAGAGCTCTCACTGAAGTAAACCACGAAGCAAACATTCACAGAGACCCTTATAGTTCCATGAAGAGCTGATTCTCTAGAAATAAAAGGGGAAGTAGCCAGTATATTAAGTAATCCAAGCAGCTTACAGGAGGCTTAGGAATTGCCGCTCTGGCCATGGGAAGCAGAGAGCTTGTGATAGATTTTGAGCGAACAAGCCCATAAACAAGAGCTGTGTTTCAGGAGGACCCATCGGGCTTCCGGTCTGTAGGAAGGAAGAGGTCAGAGGGGCTTGGATTAGCAAATGGTGTGGGGGTAGGTAGCTAGGGTGTCCTAACCATTGAGGAGTAGGTGTTTGCTACCAAGGAGGTCTGACTATGAAGAAGTCCAACCGAGAGGCTTTGTGAAGGACACATCCTTTTGAGGCTGGTCTAGCTTAGAGGTAGGAGGAGAGAGATCAGAGTCAGTAGCTACTTGTCCCTGTTTCATCAAGATGACTGCCCCTGTGGTAGTGTCACTGAGAGAGACAGATTCCAGCGGCCGCAGAAGCCAGACGGGTACAAAGGCTGGAAGACAGGCAGAGGTGGCTCCAAACTTCTAGAAGGCTCCTCTCTAAATCAGGTCGCCATGTCTTAGCTATGGCACTCCTTGTTATGTAAAAACACACTTGTGGTATAACCAGAGCTTCCTTCCCACGAGACTGACAGAAATCCAGCTTTCTTACAGAGAAACATCTTAATTCTTTAGTGTTGGCTAAATAATTTTTTTTTGAAAGAATATGTTCCAAACAAAACACATCTGTAGGCCAGATTTGGTATCAGGTTATGTCTGGACATAGAGAGAGGGTCAGAGTTCAAAGTTCATAAACTGCCATGATGGTTTTTAAGGGGAATCAGTAACTAAAATGCAACACATAATACTTTTGCCAGCTATATGAATGTCCCTACCCTTCAAGACTATATATGGATTTGAATGTATGCAGGAAGTTTAATCTAATCTTTGAGTTGTCGAGGCACAAGACTTTAAGTATTCACTGTGTGTTGAGTACACACGAGTCAAGGAATTCCAACTAAGGAAGGAAAAACAGGCCGGGCTGAAAACACATGCCTCAAGTTTTAAAACAACCTGGGAGACTGGCAAAATGTCAGAGCCCCTTAAATCTTGGTTCCTTTGCTCAAATCTCTTGCAGTTAGTAAGATTGGTGTGTGTGTGTGTGTGTGTGTGTGTGTGTGTGTGTGTGTGTGTGCCTGAACTTGAGTTTGTAACTAGAAAATAAAACTTCCTGGGCAGTGGTTACAAAGCTGCACCTCTCTCACGCCCGAGGGTATCCTAACCTCAGCGTGGGAGAGGAGCCGTCTGGGCTTCAGGGACCGCAGACCCAGGCAAAGAGAGATGGGAGTGGCCAACGTAAAGGCTCTGCGGGTCAGGTTTCTGGAATCCCAGTCTTTGTTACTGTCACTACACTTAAGTGTTGGCGGAGGAGAAAGGCAGGCACTGAAATAGAAAGTGTCAGGACTGGGATGACAAGGAGGGTAACTCGGTGAGCACCCATCCCGAGCCCTCCCTGCGGAGTCCGGCGCCGCCTCCTGCGCTGTGCAAAGAGCCCGACTGGCGGCAGGAAGCGGGCGGGTGGCCGCGGCTCCTCGCGAGGCCGATTTCCTCCGGGACGGCCCTGGGCGATACTCTGGACTCGCAGAGCCACCTCGGGAGAGCGCGATCTCTCCCCCAGCCCGCGCGGCTCAACCCACCCACTTACTTCCTTCGACTGCACACACACACACACACACACACACACACACACACACACACACACAGAGCTGCCAAAAATTTCCAACCTCCGCCCCCCTCCCGAGCTGACTTCCTTCCAGCGTTTCCTGAGCTGGACGATCCTGGGATTTGTAAGACAGGAAAAAAGGGACGGCGCGAGGGCGGGCGAGGGGACGGGATGCTGGCTGTTCGCGGTCCTCCAGCGCTCTGAAGGCAGAGCGCGGGCCTAGGGCGGAGCACACTCAGCCCCGGGGCGGTCCCCTAACCGCCGCGCCCCGGCCCCGGCTCCTCGCAAGGCTCAGCCGAGAAGCGCGGGGAGACGCCGCCGGAGCCCGAGTAGGGAGGTGACACCCGCCCGGGGCGGTGCACGGCCCGATCTGCGCGCCCATGCCGACCCGCGGCGCCGCTCTGCCCCGGTGACCCGACCCCGAAACCCTCATCAGCGGTGCGGAGCAGAGAGCGCAGACGGAGGGGCAGCCTCTGTGGGACTAACTCATGAAGAACAAGGGTGCCAAGCAGAAGCTGAAACGAAAGGGAGCCGCCAGTGCGTTTGGATGTGACCTGACGGAGTATCTGGAAAGTTCGGGACAGGATGGTAATGTAACCCCCTTCCCCCCCGTTTTTTGGTTTAAGAGCGATAGATTTCTCTTGGGGTGTGCTGGATGCAGTTCACAAGTTAATGTGTTCCAGGCTCGTGCGCTCACTGTACTTTAATAGAAAAAAAAAAGTACACAGTTCTTAACCACATCGCCTCCACCCCGCAGTGCAGGAGCTGGCTCTGTCCTTCCGACGTGTCACAGGAGCAGTGGATGAGCAGTGGTGTAGCTGTGGAGTTTACTGGCCATTCCTGAGGCCGAAGCCCTGGGAGGGAGGTTCGGGTCTTAAACTTTGGGTGTTGAAAGGGAAAGATGAGGGGGTGACTGACGTGTGGGGGAATCGCCATCGGTAGGTTTCTCTGGATGTATCACTGTGACAATCTTAAATGTGCCTCCTGTACTGGAGGGTTTCACCAGCTCACGTCCTTTTAATAATGTGGCAGGAGGCAGCGTGGTGGGGGTGGGGTGGGGAATCCTGGCTGGGGGAGTGCTTGCACAAACATTTTCTGTATTTCTGAGTTGATGCCAAATATACATTACCTCCCCCGACTCTTCCCCCCACCCCCACGCCCTTTACCTCCTCGTGGCTTTTCAGAGGGGCGTTTGGTGTGTCCTGCTAGCAGTGTGTCGTAAGAAGGTCAGAGGGCCTCAGCTTTAAAAGAGTTTAGGATATAGAAGAGTGTCTCCGTTTTCGAAGTCAGCTTGGAAAAAGAAAAAGAGGAGCCAGCAGAAACAGTTTAAACATTTGTTGGGTGGGGAAGAATGAAAACAACCTATACTGGGATAACACCGTCCAAGGGTAAAAAGGTTTTAATATAGGAAAGGTGGGGGAATGGGACATGAAATGACTCTTTTTGTAAAGTTGACTGGTTCTGCACTTAGCCGCCACCCGCTCCCCCCCCCAAAAAAAGGCTTCTTTGGAAACTTCAGAGAAAGAGAAAAGAGCCCACTACACATATCTCATATCTATCATTATACATAGATAAATACAACAAAAGAACACTTAGGGCCATGTAACTGCTCCGAATAATTCTGCCTCAGGAAAATTCTCCCCCAAGCAGCTGGGTTTGTCCATATCGACTGTGCATCCCAGAAACAGTGCCGGGCCTTTGTTTCATTTCCCCTTTTTGAAGACTCAGCACCCCTAGCAATTTGCAGTGGTGTGATATTCCTGTGGTATTCGGGAGTCCAGAGTCTGCTGTGTCATTAGGACAAATGGCTTAGTATTTCAGAGCTTCAGGGGAACTACCGGCTTTCAAAACCGACTCTGAAATTGAGGCATAACTGAAATCAATTCATTTAAATCTCAACAACACTCCCCGAGAGATCTTTTTGAAATAAAAATCACTTGGACTGAGTTGTTTGTTGTTGGTTTTTTTTTTTTTTCCTTTCTTTTAAAACTTGATAGAGCCCTAAGTGCCCATCTTAACCACAGTGGTTAAGAACAAAAATGTTTGTCTCTGCTTGTTTTTACAGGGGTCTCTTCGTGTTAACCTGTAGGTACACTGGGCATGCTCCTGAGGTGCCACCTTCTGTGGAGCTGTTCTGAGGCATCTACACACACACACACACACACACACACACACACATACGGGGGGGGGGCACAATCACAGGGACACGCACACACACAAGCTGTGAGGGTTGTATAGTGCTTGCTAACCATGGCCCATCCCTATAAAGTCCTAGGTTAAGGAAGAACCTGAAGACCCTGGAGCTCTGGGAAAGAATTTAGGAGGAGTCCTCAGACAGCGCACCTCTTTCAAACCCGTTTTTGTATGTTGGACTCCTGTGCGTTTCACATAGGAAAGGAGGAAGGGAAAGGATGTTCGATAGAAAAAGCATACTGCTTGGAACTCTATGCTTCCTGCTTGCTAAGGAGAGGAGGGAGCTGAGAGGAGATCCCATAGAGACACAAGGCTCATCCATCACAAAGGATGGACAGGGCCCAGACCTCTTTCTGGCTCCTGTGTGTAAATCAACATTCTCCTTTAAGGACCCCCCATCCCCAGAGTGAAAGCCAACGGCCCTGCCACATACATACATGCCAGACTGGGCATACATACCTGAATAGAGTTTGGTTTTCGAATGAAAAGCATCTGGCAATCTCGATCACCAGACACACTGTCATTGTACAATGTGGAAATGAACCGTGAATAATAAGCAGTTTGTATAAATAAGACTAAATAGAATTTCTGCCCCCCCCCACACAGGGAAAACTCATTGCTTTCCTGTGTGTGTGAGATGATGATGATGGTGGTGGTGGTGGTGATGATGATGATGGTGATGGTGATGATGATGATAGAACTGATAAGTGGTTTTCTCTAAAACAGTGTAGAGGCATATATTAGTTAACAGAGAAGGCCCAGACTCTGTCCTGGGTGCGAAGAGGCTGAGGAGGGCACCGCCCTTTTGCCCACGACCTTGGGAGAGCACCTCAGGATGTTGGAGGTGGTAATCAGGAACCCGGAGTCTGGGAAGGGCCTTTCGAGAATCATATACTGATCACTGAACTTTGGGGTCAAAGGGCAGAGGCCACTGGACCTAGGTAGAAATGGAAGGGAAATGGATTTTCAGTTTGGGAGCACAAGAATGAAGGGGAAATGAGAGATGTCCTGGGAGCAAAGCCCCACCTGGAGTGGAGGACCAACGCTGGTGAGCACCAGCTAAGCCAAGCTTGGGCCCTCTGGATATGGTCGGGAAGCTGCATCATGGGTGAGAGCCCTGGGGGGAGGGGAAAAAAGGGTGGCTGTTAGCCATCTCTAACTCACCAAGCTGAGCCCAGCTACCTCAGATTGGACAAATCAGACAAGGGAGGGTGAACAAGGGACAGATTTTTTTTCCTGCCTGAAGTGAATATCACTCATGACCAGCTATCATTGTGCTTAATCTTTGAGAAGCTGATGAAAGCTAAGCTGCCTTTTCATAGAAACGCACATGCATACACATCAAATATGCAGTTCCGACAGCAGCCACCTGGGCGGCAGGTTCGGACCCTGCTGGGAGCCCCAGCAGTGCAGAAGCCTGACATGACAACTTCTCACTTCTCTCCTCAATCCCCTCAAACTCTAGGGGATCCCCCAAAGGTAGCATCTAACCCGGAGCTACACCCCCAGCCTTGGTTCCCCCTTCTTTGGCCACTTTCCTCTTGTCTGACAAGAAAGAACACCACAGGAGGCCACAAGGTGGCTGCTGGGGGCCCTTTTCACTTCCCCACAAGCTCAGTGGCTGCTGTCTCATCCGAAGCTCTCCCCTGGGGACCAGCTAACTCCCTCCCTTCCTGTCTGGGATCCCTTCCCTACCACTGATGCAAGGAGTCTGCTTCTCTTTCTTGTTTTTTGATCACTGAATGTGAAGGCCGTTTCTTGCAGCTTAAAAAACGCATTAGATTATTGTCACCTGTGGCCCTACTGTGTGAGTGAAGCCCATGGAATGCGCACATGATCATGATCGTTTCCTATCTCTCCCTGATGAGCCATGTGTTCTAGGTCTTCTAGAGGGGGTGGGGGTGATGGGACCAAGGGCCAGGGGGACGGGACAAGTAAGAGTTGCTAGGAGAGAAACTATCTTTGTCCTCTGGGCTGACCACTTTAAGACCTGAGACTTCCTTACCTTTCTGAGTCATCGGGAAGTTTTATATGGAAGTTTTATTGTGCCTTCATGGTGCTCAAAAGATGGTGACAGATTTCAACCAGCTGGAAAGCTTGCTTGCTTTTTTTTTTTGGTTTTTCGAGACAGGGTTTCTCTGTATAGCCATGGCTGTCCTGGAACTCACTTTGTAGACCAAGCTGGCCTCGAACTCAGAAATCTGCCTGCCTCTGCCTCCCAAGTGCTGGGATTAAAGGTATGCACCACCAGCACCCAGCTGGAAAGCTTTCTAAGATGTTGCTGCCGCCACACATGGTAACACACACCTAGAGTCCTAGTACTTGGGAGGATGAAGCAGGAGGATCAGGTGTTTGAGGCTAGTCTGGACTACATGGACTTCATCTCTTAAAGAAAAAAAAAAGTCAGTGCAAGGCCCCTTCCCAGACCAACTAAATCCAAATTTCTCCCAGATGGTTTTTGGTACATGGACAGGGTGGAAACCCACTGCCTACATGCAGTGCGTGGCTTGCAGGCCATGTTCTTTGCATAAGTAGAGTCCATTCTGAATGTTCCGTGAGAAGTGTAAGTGAGCCTTTTCATTGCTGGAGAATTTTTTTTCTTCTCGTCCTTACTAGGAAAGATGTGTATGAATGTAAAAACAAAGATTTATTTGTGGGTATAATGTATATTTAATTTGAGAGGCCACAGAAGGTTCATAACAAGTCACTGAGCAATGCAAATACAGCCCCGAGCTTGTTTGGGAGGGAGTCCTAATGTCTCAAAGGATGTGGACGAGCGGTGGGAACGGCAGTTTTTGCTCCATTTCATTTCATTTCTGAAGCTTTATAGTTCCCTCACTTTGTTTGTTCATTTCCTTTATTTATTAATTCAATAAACAAAACTCTATTCCAGCCATGTTTTGGATGCAGTGGGAAAGAAAGATGGGCTGTGGGTATAAGAAATGCGGAGTCTCAGGGATGTGACCCAACCTTCATACACCAGTTGACTTTGAAGTCAGCCGCCAAGGCTGACGAAGCAGCTGTAAGGAGAGAGTGGGAGCACTTTGGTCTCCCGTTAAACAGACAAGATAGGAAGGCACAGACACAAACAGAGCAAGGTCGTAACAAACTAGAAATGAAGGCACAGACACAAACAGAGCAAGGGCGTAGCAAACAAGGCAAGTGCTTTTCTGTTTAAGATGCAGTTCCGACGGGAGGACAGGGGCCGTGTCTTCAGCGGCTTGGTCTTCTCCGGTACATCATTCGCTCACCTTCCCTAGATAATTCCTCGCCAAGTGGGTTTCGGATATAGAAGGTTCCGGAAGTTTTCTTTAATCCAAGTCAGGGGACTTTGCTGGGGGCTTCCGTTGAGACTTCTGGAAGTCCCCTACCTAGAATCTCAACTTTTCTTGTTCCCAGATGACTAACCCTGGAGAGACTTTGCTTCCTGCCTCTGGGCCTCAGTTTCTCCTCTTGTGATAAAAGGGTAGTAGGGCAGATATAAAAGCACACCAGTTAATATAGGTAAAGCACCTATCTGGGGACACCCTCGTGGTAACCTGTTACTGTCACAGTAGCCTGAACTTACCCCACCACAACCCAAGACTGATTGAGGCTCTCATGAGGAGAGGGCATTCATCAGCCACCCAGAGAGCCTGGAAGCAGGATTGCTTGCCATGTTGGTGAAGAGTCTGGTTGATGCAGGGACTTCCAGGTTTGCTGAGAAGACAGACCATCCTTACACAGGCCAAATGTTCAACCTGAAACAAACGTGCTTCGGAAGATCTGAGAGCCGGGCATAATCCCAACCCTTGGGAGGCTTAGGCTCAAGGTTCTATAGCTGGAGCCCAGCCTGGGCTGTATAGCAACATTTCAAAGACCAGAGAGAGAGAGAGAGAGCCAATAAATTACTTCTAGGCATCAGAAACCTGAGAGAGAAACCTGGTCTTTGTTGGGGAGATTGTGAAGACAGAACAGCCATGTGAGGGGCTTGAGTGTGGAGAGGCATCCCCAACTTGCTCTGCCAGATTGAAATTGGAAGAAGCAAAAGAAAGGGAGAAGGCATTAAGCTCAGAGCAAACTGCCTGGCCAACCCTCAAGCCAGCCGGGACTACTTTGTTTCTGGGTATAACAAACAGCCCACACAGAGAATGGAAACAGCTACTTCCACTACCACATGGCCCCGTCTACAGGCTCTTCAGATCTCTGCCAGGAGCTCCTTGACCACAGGGACAGCTTTCCCCTCACTGCTCCCATGTCAACCCCTCTGGCAGATGCCCAGATACCTCTCAGCTTCAGCAAGCCGTTTCCCCACAAGGAAGCCCACTCCCTCCTCCCCTGACTACCTGGAACCAAAGAACCATCTGATGGACAGGGGAGCTTCTGGGTCACTCATAGGTGGGAGCAGAGGGAAAAAGACAGAGAAAAGCGTGCATCATACCCAAATAGAAACAAATCCTTCAGCACCAACCAGACTGCAGTGTTGCATGCAAGTATGTATCTCCTTGGTTGTGGGTTTGGGGCCAGCCAGTATTGTTTAGCATTGGTGGGCTAGCCCTGGAAGCTTTCTTGTTAGGGAGGAAACTCTGAGAATTCCAGAGTTTGGTTCACCAAGACAATTCTTAAGCTCTTGCTGGGGCAGTTTGTTCCCAGGGTTTGCCTCCCATGGAAAAAAAAAGTCTTCCTTGGATTCGATACTGTGTGTGGCTCTGAGCAGTGGGTGGAAGAAGTGGGTGGGATTGAAAGTCCCAAGACTCGGGCTGGGCATGGGAACCTTTAACAACCACCCACTCTGCCACTGGATATTGTAGCTTAATGTTTCTGGAAGAAAGTAGTGATAAAACCACCTGGTCAGGGCTTCCTATTGCTCATTCCTTCCAGAACAGGCGGCCCACGCTGAGCTGCCTGTCCACTCTAGCCCAGGGACCTCAGGATCCCACTTCCTTATTGTGGTTGCTATAGGCCAGACTTGAAGCCAGGAACGTGGACTCAGTTCTTTTCCCCACATACTGTGCGCCACACATTTAAATCAAATGCAGCCAGCATCCCTCTCCGGCTTCTTCCCTTCTTCAAGTTAAGCTTACGAGTGCATGTGCCGACCAGTTCTCTTAAGTATTTCTCCCAAGGCTCCAACACAAAGGCCATGCTTGAGTTGAACTGATCTTGGCACCTTGCTCTCAAAAGGCCGGCCTTAAGTACTGTGTAAGGCGGGGCCACAGCCTGCTAGGACTCTAGGAGCCTGGATGGCCCCTGTTGAACTAATGTTCCCTGAATGAAACCTTTGATAAAGGTTAAGATAAAGAACTCCTCTCCAATGGAGGAAGAAGAAGGAAAAAAAAAAGGCTGGCAACAGTTTGGAGAAGAATGAATGTGAATGATAGCATTCCTTTTTTTTTTTTTTTTTTTTTGGTTTTTCGAGACAGGGTTTCTCTGTGTAGCCCTGGCTGTCCTGGAACTCACTCTGTAGACCAGGCTGGCCTCGAACTCAGAAATCCACCTGCCTCTGCCTCCCGAGTGCTGGGCCTTTTTTTTGTTTTTTTTAACTAAGCAAGATTTGATATAGAAAGTCAAGAACATCAGGCTGCTAGGTGATTAAAGGAGGTAGGGGCGGGGATGAGGGAAGGTTTCTTGGAAAGAAGAGAAGAGAGTCAGTGTGAAGTCTGAGCTCCAAACCAGACCCGATGGCTATCTTCAGCAGCAGCGGGAGTGAGCGTCAGTATTGTTTGTTTTTAATTTTGTGCCAGTCACTTTGTGCATAAAAAGGAATATTTTCACCTTCACACTCACCCATTTTACAGGAGGGAACTGAGATTATCCAAGATTATCCAGACGGGAAAGGCAAGATTTAAGTCAGGATCTATCAGACACTCAAGCCCAGACTTAGGCTGGAATCTTATCTTCCAGGAGAAAATAATTCATAATTTTTGCACTTAGCCAGTTTTAGCCCCTCACAAAAACCTAAAAAGATATTTTGTCTTTTGCTTTGCTTTCTATCAGCCCAAACCAGAAATAGTCAAAACAACTGGTGCCTGAAAAGTACTTTGTCCTCTGCAAGTTGATGTGTGCCTTTGGGAAACACAGAGAGAGAGAGAGAGAGAGAGAGACAGAGAGACAGAGAGACAGAGAGACAGAGACACAGAGACACAGAGACACAGAGACAGAGACACAGAGACAGAGAAAGATAGAGAGACAGAGACAGAGACACAGAGACACAGAGACACAGAGACACAGAGAGAGACATTGAAATCCACCAACTTTTCCTAGGTTCCTCCTTACCCACTGCAACTACAAACCTCTTTCCTCTGGAAATGCCCATGGCCGTAGAGTCACAGGCCCCCTGTCCATCTCCATTCTGCCCACTGTTCTGTGCTGATCCCTGCTGCATGTATGCACCTGGCAAGCTCAGCTGAGGTAGCTCATACAGATGTAGTAGGTCGTGCCTATCTCTATGAGCCTGTGGCGAGCACATGATCGTTGCTTGATATACACCTAGGATTTATCTTCTTACCTAGGAAGTGGGTGTTGGAGCTCTTTTAGGTATCTCAAAATGAGAACTCTTTCATGCTCCTGTTTGTAGCTAGTCCCAGATAGGAAACAAGCCAGGCTTTGCATGGAACCCTGCAGAGACCACCTCACTCCTTGGTATGAACCAACTTGAGTTTCTGAGATCAAGTCTCTGGCACTTTTTGTTCTAGTTCAAGCTTGGCTGGTACATTAGGATCTGGGTACCACACCCATGTCTTGATGCTGGCCTCAAATGCCTTTAGAGGGGAGAGGGTTGAATGTTACTCATACCCCCTGAAAAAGCAACGTATACCACCAGCTCTCACTGTTACAGATGCTAGAACACAGCTGGAAATACCTGGCAGATAAAAAAGTCAACAACACCATTGCGAAGCTCACATGGAGATCTCTTTCCCTGGAGTTTTATGATTTTGTTTTGTTATGTTTAGCTCTGCTTTTTAAAATTGTACGTGCGTAGGCAGCGGGCACCAAGTTGGGAACCCATGACCTCGAACATGCTAAGCAAACACTATAGAATCAATCTACTAATTGGGTACCCCCTGCTCCACCTTTAGGTTTTTAACCAGAAACTGCCTTGATGGGACTTTGGAGGACAGCATCAAAGATTTAATGGAATGGCAATGTGTTAGACCCTACTGCAATGGTTCTCAACCTGTGGGTCTCAACCCCTTTAGGGACTGAATGACCTTTTCATAAGGGTTGCCTAAGACCATCAGAAAACGCAGCCATTTACATTATGATTCATAGCAGTAGCAAAATTACGGTTATAAAATAGCTGTGGGGGTTACCACCGCATAAGAAACTGCATTAAGGGGTAGGGGGGTCATAGTTTTAGGAAGGTTGAGAGCCATTGCTCTCCTGGGCTTACAAAGGTATTCTCAAGTTTGTCTTGGCCTACATGTGATCAACAAGGCAAGGGCACAGCTTTCTAAGATGTACTAGAAAGAGTGAGGCAAGGGGTGTAGAGCGTGTGCAAGCAGGGCAAGCTGACTGACAGCCGTAGGACAGAGGGAAAACAAACAAACAAACAAACAAACAAAGATCATCTGACTGTGAGGAATAGCAGAGGAATCCGGAGAGGGGGTGGAGTCAAGAGGCGGGAAACGATGCAGCTTTGCCTGATGCTTGGGCTTGGCAGCAGGCTCTGAAGTCCGGAGGGGAAACTTAAACTCTGTTAAGGCAGCTGAAGGATGGGGAAGACAGGAGTGGCTTCAGGGCAGGAGTGAGGACATACCCTTAGGTGAGCTTGCAGCCTCTGAAAGGGTAAGAACCGCCACTGGTTTGACTGGCTGTGCCTGAACCTGTTTCTTGTTCACATACAAAAAAAAAAAGAAGACATTTTATGGAAAGATAAGGTTTTTAAAGTGTGTGTGTGTATGTGTGTGTGTGTGTGTGTGTGTGTGTGTGTGTGTGTACACATATGTTAACAGCGCTAGTGCTGGTGGCCCCCATCTATGCAGAATGCTAAGGGAGAGAAGACTTAGTTTTAAGGCCAGCCTGGACTGTACAGTGCATTGAGAGGCAGCTAGGAAGTCAGACAGGGAGGGCTACATAACAAGATCCTGTCAGAAGGAAAGGAAGGAGGAAGAGGAGCTGAAAAACAAACAAACAAACAAACAAACAAAACCAACTAAGACCTAAGGGAAAAGATAAAGAAAGAGATGAAGGAAAGAAAGAAACAAAAGTAAATTAGAAATAGTCCTGAGGCGCCTGATTCGTCAGGGCAGGGCTTGCTCTTTGATCCTCAGAACACGAGTTTTTGGGGAATTTGTTTTGTTTTGTTTAAAAAAAAAAAATTCCGGGTGTGGCTACATGAGGCTCCCTATGGTGTGTTGGCCCACCAGCCTACTTGGTGAGCTCCAGGCAAGTGACAGAGCCTGTGTCAAAAACAAGCCGGACAACTGAAGTTTAGACTCTCTGCCTTGCACGTGGTATACACACACACACACACACACACACACACACACAAAACACACGCACGTGCTGATATACCTGCACAAATACAAACATGCACACACATGCTCAGAAGAAGAGAAGATACTGCCCACTCTGACTCTGTTTGTTTCTGCTTTTTAAAATTGTTATTGTATGTGTGTGTACTCACACACAGAGGTCAGAGGTCAGAGGTCAGAGGTCAGAGGTCAGAGGATAGCTTCTGGGAGTTGGTTCTTCCCTTCCACTGTGGAATCTGTTGATCAAATTCAGGTTGTCAGGCAGTCCTTCCCCTATTTAAAAAAAAATAATTTGAAAAGAGACTTTGTTTTTTGTGTGTTTTTTGTTTGTTTCTTTGTTTGTTTGTTTTCTGAGATATGCTTTTACTAGCCCTGGCTGCCCTGAATATATACCATGCTAGCCTCTGCCTCTCAAACGCTGGGATTAAAGGTGTGCACCACCACACATGGCTAAAGTCTATAACTATGTGGCAGAAAAATATTCAACTTCAACCTCATCCTATTGCAGACAGTAGTTCTACTCTGTGTCTGTTTGACAAGTGAGGGCCGACTCAGACAGCCACTGGCTAGTGTCACCTAGCCAGAGGTGGGAGAAGTGGACTCCAGCCGTACCTGATGGACATTCCCTTCCTCTCGGTAGCTTTGTTTGCTCTGGTCCCAGATAGCTATGGCTTTGCTGGCAGTGGGCTATGCAGAGCTCCATCTTGCCATGTGCTACCAGACTAGCTTCAATCGGAATGAGAAATAACTTATAAAACTCTGACAACGGAGTTCCCACTCCTGAGTTTTCAAAGCAAATCATGCAGGTTCTTAATAGCAACATTGGAAACATGGCAAGTTCCTCCACCCCACCCCCCCAGCCCTAAGTAGCCCCTTCCACCACTTCTTAGCCATCTGTTTCCTGCATGCTGAGTGTCACAGGGAAACAGTGATGTCAGCTCTTCCATAGAAATCGACACCTCCCTGCTGGCCCCTCCCCTTCAATGCATATTTTTGTTCCCCTTTCTGGCTTTTGTCTTGCTGCTGGCTTAGGGACTTAGGCACTTGGCATCCATTGTTGGCTTTCTTAATAAGTTTTAGCTATTTAAGTTTCATTGTGGCCTTCAAAGTGCACATGTCTCTTTGGGTCCATATTTGGAAAATCCTTTGTTGTTTGGCTACAAGCTAGAACGAGGGGCTTAGTGTTCAGGGAGGGGTGGGCCATTTTGCTTTCTGGAGAAAGCAGTGTTAAATGCAAGACTGTGAAGTATGCTCAGAGCCAACAATGGAACCCTGCCTGGGACACCAGTGAGGCAGCTTGAAAACCTGTAGTGACTTGGACACAGGGCCTACAGCTTAAGGTCAGGAAAATACACCTATGGTGTCATCTGCGAACATCCTGTATTCCCCCATCTGAATGAGTCTGAGAGATTCTCTAAGGAAAGTATGAGTTTTGAAATATGAACCCGAAAAAAAGTTTTAACCATATGTATGTATGTATGTATGTATGTATGTATGTATGTATTTCTTTTAAAATTTAATTTAAAGACTGGGCATAGTGCACACCTTTGATAGCATTTGAGAGGCAAAAGCAGGAGGATCTCTGTGAGTTTGAGGTCAGACTGGTCTACATACTGAGTTCCAAGACAGCCAGGACTACTTAGAGAGACCCTGACTCAAAAAACAGAAACAAAACAAAACCAAAAAACTCAAAATTAATGTTAACTAAAAATTAGTCTAATTACACTTTTAGAAATACTTTTTAAATTTCATGTTTGGGTCCCTTAAAACCAAAATGAATGTGGAATAAAGGTTTAAATGGCTATTTGCCCAGGCCCTGCAGGCAGTGGCCCATGGGGAACACGTGATCCTGCCCATGGGTCCCGCAAGTTGCGGGTAGGAGCCAATAGGGGCCATGCTGGCACCTCCTGCCAGAGTCTTCCTCCAGAGACCCACTTTCCAAGGCTTGTTGTGATGAGCACCAGGTTAGGGGGCTGCGGAGGGTGGGGGAGGCAGTTAAGCCAAGCCACGTGACTTTATTGTCCTCAGATTTCTTTTACTATTGCTCCCCTCTCCCCTCGCAATGTCAACCGCGGGTATGAAGTTCTACTTTTTAAGTCAGAAGTGGGGGGGGGGGACTTTAAAAACTTTTATGGGAACAGAGTGTCTGGAGTTGTTGAATTTTGTTCCCAACTTTATTTTGGAGGAAGCCTGGCAGTTTGTTTCTCTATGACGTCAGACTCTCCTTTGAGTCATTTTCAAGGGTGAAGGAACCAAGGCTGCTTTAGCAGAATCACAGAGGCATGCGTGGCTGTCTGCAGCGTAGGTATCAGGAAGTCATACCCAGCCTCAAGTTCGTCACTCAGAGCTTGGTTCCAAAGCCATGGACATTGAGATCTCTCAGAGCAAACACCTCACAGTCCCACATGTATCTCCTGCCTGCTTCTTTTATTCTCTTAGATACACACAATTATTTACTTTCTATGGCTGGGTGCATTAAAAAAAAAAAACAGCTTTAAGAATCTTATCTGTTGGTAAATATATCTGGGGTGGGACCATGACCAACTTTCCGAGTTTTGAATTTCTTCAGTAATCTCCCAAAGAAACAAGACTTAAAACAAAACCCCAAATAAGGGTAGGGATGTGTGTTGTGGTAAAAGTTTGAAATTACAGCGACAGCGAGATGTTTCCATCTGAGCTTTAGGAGAAGGAAAAATCTGAACACAAAGCCTGTGTCCATCTTTGATAGAAGGGAGGGTGGGGGGAGGGTTGGAAGCCTGGGCAGGAGGGAGGCCCTTTACATGTGCCTGTATACCTGGCCCCCAGCGTCAAGGTGGGCTCAACTCCGGGTCTAAGTGTGAAGTAACTGCATTCTGCTGGGCTACAGGAACAGACCCACTTAGCACAGGTTGAGGGGTATGGTGTGTGTGTGTGTGTGTGTGTGTGTGTGTGTGTGTGTGTGTGTGTAAGTGCCTCAGGTGGCAAGTGAAATTGTCAAGAGTACTTATTGTTTGTGAGCAAGTTAAAGCTTCAAGCATTAAGGTGGCCCTTCTGCCTGTAGCTCCTTCTATTCATTTCCTGTTGTTGCCAAAACTGGTCACATCAGACTTAGCAACGTAGCAGGAATCTACAGCACTACCTTCCAGGCCTGGAAGTCCAACACCGACCTCACCACACTACTGTGAGAGGTGCATTCCTTTCTAGAAGAGCTGAGAAAGAATCCATTTTCTTCCCTATGCTCCTTCTAGAAGCCACTCACACTCCTTGGCTTCCAAACCCTTCCTCCTTCTTGGAAGCCAGTGACACAACTTGCTTAAACTGCCCTCTTCCTATGGCTGAAAAGGGGTCTCCAATAGACCACTGGGCCTATCTCTAGGACACTATCTCTACCTCCATGTCTTCAACTTAACCATGGCTATAAGACTCCAGAACCTAGAGTGTAGGAGCCTCTGAAAGGTTATCAGGTTCCTAACCAGCTTCCAGAAAGGCATGGCACTGAGTGGACTCTTACCCAACAGCTCTGAGATCTTCCCCAACCCCATCATTGGTGCCTGTGTGATGTTTATCCAAGTTTTAAGCTGTTAAGAGCACCCTTCTATTGTGAATTCCTAGAAACAACAACAACAGAAACCCTTGTTATGGTCTGGGTCTGTGAAGAACTGGATATTGTACTAGATTTGTGTCTGCCCTGTGTGTTGTACCCCCTGTTGCCTGATAGGACTGTGCTCAGCCAGAGGTGCTAGGATTCTGGGTTGTGTTTACTGAGACTGCCTCTCTCCTTGTACAGTATCAACTCATGCGTCTCTGAAAACAACTCTGTGAGACAGGTATTATGTTTTCATTAGCACATAATGATCGCACATATTTATGGAGTATACAGTATGACATTTCAGTACGGCATGCGGTGATTAGACCAGGGTAAGAGGCATGTCTAGCACCTGGAAGGTTGATCTGTTCATTTTTTTAGAAATGTTTGAAATTGTTTTACCATCTTTGAAATACAGCATTCATTATCGTCCAGGATAATTACCCAACTATGTTATGGAGCACTAAGTTAGTCCTAACCAGCTGTTCAACTCCACTCACTAACTGTCCTCTCTTGGACTCATCTTTCTCAGCCTCCGGTAAGCACAATGAATACTTTCTATGACTGTGAAACCAACGTCTTTAGCTCTCCACAGTAAACAGTGTTTGTCTTTCTCTCCTGGCCATATTTTACATTATTCCCAGGTTTTATCCTTATTGCCAAAATGGCAGGATTTTCTTCTTTTATGGTCAAATAGTATTACAATGTGTGTGTGTTCATCAACAGGCAAGTGTCACACATAATACACACACACATATATACATCACACATATATACGAATGTGTGTGTGTGTGTGTGTGTGTGTGTGTGTGTGTGTGTAAGAGGAGAGAGAGAGAGAGAGAGAGAGAGAGAGAGAGATTCACCTGTTGACACCTAGCTTGATACTTTATCTTGGTTATTATGAATAGTGCTTCAATACATATAGAACTGTAGAAATTTCTTCTACATACTGATTTCCTCCCACACCCTCTTTTATGTAAACCCAGAAGTGGAATGGCTAGATCACTGGTAATTCTCTTCCTATTCCTCTGAGAGCAGTTTTCCATCCTGACCATGCTGAGTTTCATTCCCACCAGCATTCTGAGCCTTCCCCTTTCTCTGTATTCCCACTGACTGGTTATTTTTTGCTTGTTTGATAACAGTCATTCTAAGAAGGGTGAGATGGTAGCTTATGTGGCTTTGGTTCACGTTTTCCTGATTTGTGATGTTGGAAATTGTTGTACACACTTTTAGCTCTTTGCATCTCTTTTGAGATGCATATATTCAGATTATTTGCACTTTGTTTTTAATCACCTGAGACAGGCTCTCGTGTAGGCTCAAACTCAGAATGAAACCAAGGCTGTGACCTTGGACTTGTGGTCCTCTTGCCTCTATCTCCTGAGTGCCAGCATTACAGGTGTGCATCTGTGTCCACTTGATTCATTGTGGTGAATTGAGCCCAAGGCCTCTCACAGACTAGACAAGCACGCTACCCTCTGAGTCACATCCCCAGCCCTGGCTTGCGTTCTAATTAATGAAAGGTTTTCAAATATTAAACTCCTGTTCTGCATGGCGTCTCTCCCTATGTCTCTCCCTTTGCTGAGATCTCTTCAGCTTTTGTCCTTGGGTTCTGTGCTTTTGAGGTCCTGTCCTGAGATCTCTTCCCTGTGGTTTTCTTCTAGTTATTTCATAATTGGAAGGGGGGTCCCACATTTGTCTTCAACCCATTTGGAGTTGATTTACTATGAGGTGAGAGGTACAGTTGTTTTTTCGTTGTTATGCATTTAGATATCGAGTTTTCCTAGAACAACTGATGGAAGAGACTGGCTGTATAAAGTCTTGGTGCATTAGTAAGAACTTAGCTGGCTGTAAATCTGTTGGACTACTTCTGGGATTGGCATTCTGTCTTGTTGTTTTTGAGTTTTGTTTTGTTTTGTTTTTAAATGTCAAACATGCTGTTTTGGTCAATATAGCTTGGAAGTATGGTTGCACATAATAATGAAAAGTAGGTATTATTAGTAGCTTCATTCCTTAGACTTTAATTATTTATGTATTTTGCAGTAGTAGAGATAGAATCCAAGACCTGAGAATCCTGAGAAAGCCAGGAAAGTTCTCAATCACCAAGATAGACCCAGTAGTTGTTTTTTTGTTTGTTTATTTGTTTGTTTTGTTTTTTGGTTTTTTGGTTTTTCGAGACAGGGTTTCCCTGTGTGCCCTGGCTGTCCTGGAAATCACTTTGTAGACCAGGCTGGCCTCGAACTCAGAAATCTGCCTGCCTCTGCCTCCCGAGTGCTGGGATTAAAGGCGTGTGCCACCACTGCCCGTCCACCGTCACATTCTTGCACAATGGCCACCATGTCCATCTTCTAAATCACTTCGCCTTCCCTAACTGAGCCCTGTCCCCATTACATGTCAACTGTCTGGTCTCCCTCCCACAGACCCAGAATCCCCAGTTTAGTTCCCATCACCAGGGGTGTGGCTCTAGAGACTGTACAGACATGGGAGGGAAGTATTTGTCTGTTTGCGGCTGTATGACTTAACTTATAAGACCACTATTTTTTCAATGATAAAAGGAAAAAAAAACACATAAGTGGTACTTGGCAAATCTAAGTTCAAAGTTGGGCCCATCTCACTCTGTTTTACTGTGTGGTCCCATCTAAATTTTCCCTACAGGCAAACAGAGCTAACAGCCAACAACAGTCGAGAACTCAATATCTTGCCATTTGAGCGGCCCGCGTTCAGATCAAAGAGCCAGGAGAACAACCTGGTACTATGAGTGACACATGAATAACCCCAGCATCTAGGAGGCTAAGGCAGGATGATCTCAAGTTCTAGATTCTCCTGAACTATAGATTATAGCAGATTCCAGGCCAGCCTGTCTGGGCAATAAGACCCCTTCTGGGGGGGAACTGGTTAGACTTGACTTGATAGGACCTCAGGGAGAATAGTTGGAGATTTCGTGAAAGAACAAACATTCCAGGATCACCAGGTGGTATACGAGAAAGGAGATTCTCAAATACTCAACCCGATGGTTCACCCAGTTCAGGAGGCCTTGCCTTGATGAAGGAATTTATAGACCCTCACTTAGAGAACCTCTGAGTCCTCACGCCTTTTACAGGCTCAAAGGCTCTGGGAGGTTAAAGGCACCATCGATTATGTTTACCTCAGTGGTAAGTAAGTATTCTAATCAGCTTCAGGTTTCCTAAAACAAACTTAAAATGTACTAAAGAGATGAGCTTCATAGAGCAGAAAAGATACTTCTGAAGGACAGACACTTGAGTGAGATGGGGTGGGGGCGAGGTATCTGGCATGTCTTAAAATCCCACCGGGCAGAAAGTGACAAATGAAAGGACATGGCACGGAGAGTCCGGACGCCTCACCTCTGCCTCTAGGTCCCAGCATGGCTGTCCATTCTGATGCCAGCACAGACCATCTGGCCACTCAATCCCACTCCCAAGGTTTCCGCCCCTGTGAAGACCTCTACTACCTCTCACCTCCACCAGCTGTCAGCATTCCTTGAGTGGAAGCAAATGAGCCCCTTGCAAACTGTGACCATTGACTCCTTCTCTGCAGTAGGCCTGCAGGGTTAGACTCTTCCTTAAGGCTCTGAGACAGAGGCGTCTATATCAATGTCCAGCTTCTAGGAGCCATCCCTATGCCTATGACTTCTGGCCCCGTCATTTCACTGGTGTTCATCCCCTGCCTTCCCCCCTCACATCTTCATCTCCCTCCTCCACTGTGTGGTAAGACCCCCGTGGTCACAATAAGACCACTGAGGTTACCCAAGAGAACTTCCTCATCTCAAGATTTTTTTTTTAAGTTGGTCACATGTGCAAAGTCCCTTTTGCCATATAAGGAAGCAGTCAAGGATTCCAGGAATAAGGATGTTGTAGACCTCTTCCAGGGGATGGGGGGAATTACTCAACCAACCACAAGCCTTTTTTTTTCTTCTAGAACATATGGTCAGTTCCATGATAACAGTAACTTGGTGTTATAGGTGCAGGAGGGGAAGGACATCCAATGCGACCAACGTTTATGATACTCTTACCACACATCAGCCACTGAGTCAAAAGGAACAGAGGACTGAACAAGCCTTTTCTGTCCCTAAGGGAGAAGATTCATAATCTCATCCCAAGCCGTTCTTCACACACATCCCAGTAGGAAGTGGATAACATCAAGTCTGACTCAGAGGAGCGGAATGGTGTTAGATGAGTGGTCTCTCCCTGAAGGGAAGATACTCTAGATTAGAGGCCCTGGGTACACAAAGGCATAGAGGTATAACACAGTCACACCAGACCCACACTCTCAGGAGACTACTAGGCAGAAGGAGCTCCCTTGCACGGGCTATGGTTGTAGGGACAGGTACTGCCTGACCAAGAGTCTTCCAAGGAGAAGAGAACAGTTGGGACAAACCTGTCGCCCTAAGCGCTCAAATGATCAAGGAGGAGTCTCAGAAGACCCACACTTTAAAACTACCATGTCCCTTTGGTGGTTTCTGTCACTGCTGCTGAGAAGACATTGTCCCCAGTCAAGAACTAAATTCCTTTTGATTGGAGCGACATCTGCCTCTAGGCAATTATAAAGCAGAGTTTCAAAGTTTGCCCCTTGTATTTGTGATCTTAGGAAATATGGTTTCTGCTCTGTCCCGTGGACGATAACCAGAAGGATGTTCAACGATTCAAATCCGAGTCTCCTTGGAGGTGAAAAGCTATATGACACCTCCCTCCAGCTGTTTCCTGGTCATGCTCCTGTCCCATCCCCCCTTTTTGCCCTCCAGTGATTTTTAGAAATGACTGTCATCCCTCCACAAGCAGATATTTACTGGTTTTCCTGATTTCTACCTCATTTAAGCTTGGCCTTCTATGCTCCTGGTCCACTCGGGTGGCTGTCTCTACCTCAAAGTGGTGTCCTTTCCCCTCTTCCCTGTCTTTGTCTCTTGCGAGACTTCAAGGTTCCTTGGCGTTAGACCCCTCAGTCCAGTGCCCACCTCCTCCTCTAAAACTATAAAAATCCAACGTAATTAAGCCTTACTTCACCAGAGGGGCAGATACTCAAAATGTTTTTTATCACGTGTTGCAGATACTCAAAATGTTTTTTATCACGTGTTGCTAGAAAACAGAGTGCAGATGGGAGCAAGATAGGGTGTGATGGTCACGTGAGAGGGCTCCAAAACAGCATTCACTCTAGAATCTTATCATGTCTTTACCAGAGTGGCTCTTGCTTTGTGTGTTTTGCTTCCATGCCATACTTCTCATGTCTTGGTCCCCAGGATATTCAAGATTAGGTAGTAGGGCCTTTAAGATGTGAGACCAGTGGCAGATCCTAAGGTTAACTGACAGTCCTTTCTCTTGAGGCATCATGGAGCACCAGGCTCATTAGCTTCCTGCCTCTCGGTGGAATTTGATTGCTTCCTCTTGCATAAGATCACATTCTAAGGTCCTTACCAAGGCAGGTCATTGTTAGCACCATGTCCATGAACCTCCTCAATAGTCAGCCAACTTCTTTAATGGCGTTAGCCTGCCTTGGGTGTGTTTTGATGTACTAAACCAAAAACTGATGCAGCTCCTCTGGCAACTCTTCCATGACTCAGATGGCTTCTGGGTGAAACGTTAGAATCTCGGTATCTGAGATGAATACCATGATCAAAAGCAACTTTCAAGGCATTACTTCCACTTATGTGTCCCAATCATCATTCACCACCATGAAGGGAACTCAAGACAGAAGCCGGAAGCAGGAGCTGGAGCCGAGACCGTGGGGTAGCATTGCTTGCTGGCTTGCTCCCCATGGCTTGAGCAACCTGCTTTCTTATAGCACCCAGGACCACCTGCCCAAGGCTGTAACCGATCGTAGTGAGCTGAGCCCATCCAAATCAATTACCAATTTAAAAAAAAAATGCATGACAGACTTACTTCAGGTCAATCGTATAGAAGCATTTTCCCAATTCAGAGTCCCTCTTTGGGGCTGGAGAGATAGCTCAGTGGTGGCTATCAGATGGTGGCTCACAACCATCTGTAATGGGATCTGATGCCCTCGTCTGGTATGTCATCGACAGTGTGCTCATATTCATAAAATAGATAAATCTTTAAAAAAAATGGCCCTCTTCTCAGATATGTCTCTAGCTTGTGTCAAGTTGGAAAAAAAATCAAACAATATGAGAAGATTTAGAAAATATAGAGGAGTCCCATCTCACACAGTTGCCACTTCATTGGTCAGTTACCCATCTGGCCTGATTTATCGAGCAGAATCTTTTGTGTTGCAGAAAGCTCCCTTGTGCCGTCGAATGTAGCCGTTAGTAGCCATATCTGACTATTGAGCCGTAAATGGTGCCAGGGTTACTGAGGGAATGAAGTTTTTGTTTTAATTCATTTAAATGCAGATAGGGCATGTGGGCCCTTGCCCTTGTGTTGTGCTGTGGGCACAGATACTGACGTTTGTGCATATACTAAAAATACACATATAAAATGATTCTCATCACCCAATTCTCATTCACACACACACACACACACACACACACACACACACACACACAATGATAGGATGCTATTGTCATCAGAATGTCTAATGCTGCCATGAAACACCATGACCACAAAACAAGTTGGGGAGGAAAGAGTTTATTTGGCTTACACTTCCATATCAGTCGGTCGCTGTTCTTTGTCAAAGGAAGTCAGGACTGGAACTCAAGCAGGGCAGGAAGCTGGAGGCAGGAGCTGATGCTGAGGCCATGAAAGGATGTTGGTTACTGGCTTGCTCTTCATGGCTTGCTCAGCCTACTTTCTTATAGAACCCAGGACTTCCAGATCAGGGGTAGCACCATCCACAGTGGGCTGACCCCCTTCTCCTTCCCTTCCCCCTCCTCCCTCCCCCTCCCCCCTCCCCTCCCTCTTTACCCTCTCCCCCTCCCCGCCCCACCGCTAGTTAAGAAAATGCCCTACAGTTGGATATTATGGAGACATTTTTCCAATTGAGGTTCCCTCCTCTCAGATGTTTTTGGCTGTGTCAAGTTGACATAAAACCAGCCAGCACAGATGCATATGTTTTGAAAGATGCTGATTTCAAATAATCGTAAATCTTGGAGAACTATCCATGTTTACAATTCGTAAGTTCATATTATTCTTTTTTACTACATGGAATTCTGCTGCACAGCTTTTTAAATAATAATAATAATAATAATAATAATAATAATAATAAATCCCATACCATTTCCCTGCTATTGAAAATATAAAAGATTCTAAAGTGTATGGCAAAAAAAAAAAATCTCCCTCTTATTCCGAAAACATATCTCCTTCCTATTCCTGTCCCCCAAATCAATGGTGGTTAATTTTTAAGGTAATATTTCCATATTTTTAACAAAAATATCACAATGTATTTAGATAGTTCTTTATTATGGATCATTATGTTATGAGTGTCCTTTAGATACCTCTCATTGACTAAATATAAATAAATTGATCACTTATTTAACATGTTGCCTGAGCCATGCATCGTTTATGTCAGTAATTTCTATTAGCTTTAGCTTATTGGATATTAATTTCTGTTTCACTTTGCTTAGGGTGAGGGTAAATTTTGCTAGCCACAAGCTTCAAATAATAGTTCAACCTTGTTTTTCAGGATTCATGAGGGATGTGATCCAGTCAGTCAGTGTTCTCTGAGCCAGAGTCTAAGGGAAGAGGTCAAGGCAGGGACTGGGGATCAGTCTGTTGCTGTTTGGCCCCCGTACCCACTTATCCATGGTATCTTGACCACCAGGTTACCTGAGCTAACCTGGCTCCAACCATGGAGACCCCAGGCAGTGTGACGAAAGCAGGTGGGAAGACGTGGCAGCTCAAACTGGAAGAGTACACTGACGTTGAATATCTCCATCTTGGAGGGAATTACAACCCTAGTGTGCTTTAGTAGGGCATCACAGGATGTCCGTACACGTAGCATCTTACATGGACAAAATGAGAGTGTCTAAACAGATGATGCTACTTAGCCCTTCGACAGCGTCCTGACATGCTCAGGACAGACCCTGACTCCATCTACACCAGACATATCAGCCTCTCAGATACCTGCCTCTTCAGTGGTCTCATGGACAGTGCCTCCCAGCTGAGCTAGCAAGCATTAGCCACCCTGGAGCTCCTATAGGTGTGCCCAGTTCCTCTCACCTCCAGCCTCCGTACGTGCTCTTTCCCCTATGTCCTATGTGAGTAGTCTCCACACCGCTCTATGTAACTCTGACTTGAGCCTCACTGACCCTTATAGACATGAGCTTAGATGCCTCCTCCTTCAGGATGCCCTCTCATACTGCTCTGAGAAAGAAGAAATGTCCAGCCCACGCTTTCCTAATTTTACCCGCAATGTTCCCCCAACATGGCTCTCCTTACTTCCTAAAGTGACTGAATGTTCTCCTCCAACCTGCCCCTACCTCATCCTACACCCTAGAAAGGATCTTGGGTCAACTCCTTGAGGCCAGAAACCATGTGTCCTGCCTCATCGCCTGATCAACAATACTTAGAAAAATGATTAGATGTTGAAAGAGTGGCTGGATCTAGGTTACGGCCATACTGCTTTGGGCCTGTGTGTCTGTGAGGTGAGGGTGGTGGAGGTGTCTCTGTGAACATTCAGTGTGCGCACATGCATCTGTATGCATCTATGCGGATCCTTATGGCAACCGGAGGCTGGGGAGGAATCCCACTGACGGAACCCAGGCTGAGTCTTTGCCTGCATGTTAATTATCATCTGATCTTAGGCTAGTGTGCGTCTCTGATTATCAGTTTCTTCTGGCGGCTCACACCTGAAAGCAGTTTTCCAGAGGTGTGGAGACTGTTCCCAGAAGGGGAAAGAGCAGGGACACAGCACTTGGCCACGCCCCTAGAGCTCCATTGTGGCTAATGCTAACTCGCAGCTGGGACACATCGTTCCCTGAGGATGCTGAGGAGGCAGGGATCTGAGAGCGAAGGGCTGATATATCCGGAAGGATGAGATTTCAAGCCCGTTGTGAGATACATAGTGAGACTCTCTATGCAAAACAAATGTAACTAAAAAGAGGGTTGGAAGCCAGATAATGCATGCAAGACTTGGACCCTCAAAAGAGGGGAAAAAAAAGCATCACAGCTACCCTGTAGTTTACACTTTTGCTCAGGAAGCACTAACTGGCCCCAGAGGCTGTACTTTCTTCTATGCTGTGAGTTTGATCTCTCCTGCAAACACTGCCATCACCGCTGTGGAAGGAAATCAGGAAAGCTGCTTTCCCTGACATAACCTACGCAAGCCTAGACCCTCCCCCAGCCTTGCCAGCCCCAACTGTCTCCGCCAACAGCACCTCTGCTGCCAACAGGGCCTCTGAGCGCGCGTAACATCAGGTGTACAGTCGGGGCTGCTGTGGGACCCCCTTCTGACACTGGACTAGGGTTACCCTGCGCCAAGACAAACACAGACACAAGTGAGCATGAAGCTAAATGTGGCGTTTTAGAGCTGAAGGGATCTTAGCAGACCTCAAGCCAAGCCTCTCGTTGAACGCAAGGCGAACCTGAGGCCCTGGAGGGTGAAGTCATTTGCTTGAGAAGATGCAGCTGCCTTTTTGGCTGCCTGTTGGTGTTGGCCAGAAATAACAGGTCAGTGAGTTTCTCACAAGGCCCAGGAGTCCAGGGAGATAGGGCATCAGGGGATGGTGCCTTTAGATAGAGGGGGAGTATGGGGGGTTAGTTCTCAGCCTACCTCACAGCTTGGGAAAAATGGCTCTTTTTTTAATTTAGCAGGTTAAAAGGATGAGATAATATTAATGGAACCGAAATATATCCAAAACATACTAGGATTTAAAAAAAATAGAAGCTTTCAAGCTCCCTACATAATGTAATTGCATTTTTATCAAAGACATAAGGAAATCTACACACACAATACCAATGCCTTCCTTCAGATGGATGCTTCTCTCTCCTGCATACACGGATGTGTTTGCATGTTCCCTGAATTTGCTGTTGCCGCTTTACCAGGGAGCATCCATAATGCTTAGAGTTTGAAAATTTAATAAATGTTGTTTTCATTGTATCAAAGCACACCTAGTCCCCTAAGGTAGTTCAGCATGAAACTAAATGTGTTCTGTGTGTGTGTGTGCGCGCATGCTCAGGCGTATGTGCGCATGTTTGTGGAGATCAGAGAAGGGCATTCATTGGGTGTCCTCTGCTATCCTTATTCCCCTGAGCTGGGACCTCTCAGTGAAGCTGGAGCTGGCTATTTTTCAGCTGGGTGGGCAGCCAGCAAGCCCCTTCAATCTTCCTATCATCACTACCATCTCCCCACAGCTACCATGCTTAGCTCCTTAGGCAGACAATAGGATTCTTAATTCAGGCTCTATCTGTATAGCAAGCACAGTGAGCCATCGCCCAACCCAGAATTAGTACAGCTTCCTTTATTCCAAAATTTCACCATCTGTAGCGACACTCCTCAGGGAAGCCCTTGTCTATAAAAAGCCACAGTCCAATTTTGAACTCCTGTTTAAAAAAAAAAAAACTATTAAATTTCCATTTGACTCTACAAAGTCAGGTCCCTCTGACTTAGCCGCAGAGAACAGATCCTCTCAGGTTCGAGTGCCAAGTTCAAGTTGCAGAGACAAGGTCCTGGCCTGGGATGACTCCACAAAGACCAGGCATCCCTCCTGCCTGTCCTGTCCTGAGGCACCAGGCCTGACTCATGGTCNCCTGCCCCATCACTAGTTAAGAAAATGCCCTACAGTTGGATATTATGGAGACATTTTTCCAATTGAGGTTCCCTCCTCTCAGATGTTTTTGGCTGTGTCAAGCTGACATAAAACCAGCCAGCACAGATGCATATGTTTTGAAAGATGCTGATTTCAAATAATCGTAAATCTTGGAGAACTATCCATGTTTACAATTCGTAAGTTCATATTATTCTTTTTTTACTACATGGAATTCTGCTGCACAGCTTTTTAAAAAAAATAATAATAATAAATCCCATACCATTTCCCTGCTATTGAAAATATAAAAGATTCTAAAGTGTATGGCAAAAAAAAAAATCTCCCTCTTATTCCAAAAACATATCTCCTTCCTATTCCTGTCCCCCAAATCAATGGTGGTTAATTTTTAAGGTTTTAAGGTTTTAAGGTTTTCCATATTTTTAATAAAAATATCACAATGTATTTAGTTAGTTCTTTATTATGGATCATTATGTTATGAGTGTCCTTTAGACACCTCTCATTGACTAAATATAAATAAATTGATCACTTATTGAACATGTTGCCTGAGCCATGCATCGTTTGTGTCAGTAATTTCTATTCGCTTTAGCTTATTGGATATTAATTTCTGTTTCACTTTGCTTAGGGTGAGGGTAAATTTTGCTAGCCACAAGCTTCAAATAATAGTTCAACCTTGTTTTTCAGGATTCATGAGGGATGTTATCCAGTCAGTCAGTGTTCTCTGAGCCAGAGTCTAAGGGAAGAGGTCAAGGCAGGGACTGGGGATCAGTCTGTTGCTGTTTGGCCCCCCGTACCCACTTATCCATGGTATCTTGACCACCAGGTTACCTGAGCTAACCTGTCTCCAACCATGGAGACCCAGGCAGTGTGACGAAAGCAGGTGGGAAGACGTGGCAGCTTAAACTGGAAGAGTACACTGACGTTGAACATCTCCATCTTGGAGGGAATTACAACCCTAGTGTGCTTTAGTAGGGCATCACAGGATGTCCGTACACGTAGCATCTTACATGGACAAAATGAGAGTGTCTAAACAGATGATGCTACTTAGCCCTTCGACAGCGTCCTGACATGCTCAGGACAGACCCTGACTCCATCTACACCAGACATATCAGCCTCTCAGATACCTGCCTCTTCAGTGGTCTCATGGACAGTGCCTCCCAGCTGAGCTAGCATTAGCCACCCTGGAGCTCCTATAGGTGTGCCCAGTTCCTCTCACCTCCAGCCTCCGTACGTGCTCTTTCCCCTATGTCCTATGTGAGTAGTCTCCACACTGCTCTATGTAACTCTGACTTGAGCCTCACTGACCCTTATAGACATGAGCTTAGATGCCTCCTCCTTCAGGATGCCCTCTCACACTGCTCTGAGAAAGAAGAAATGTCCAGCCCACGCTTTCCTAATTTTACCCGCAATGTTCCCCCAACATGGCTCTCCTTACTTCCTAAAGTGACTGAATGTTCTCCTCCAACCTGCCCCTACCTCATCCTACACCCTAGAAAGGATCTTGGGTCAACTCCTTGAGGCCAGAAACCATGTGTCCTGCCTCATCGCCTGATCAACAATACTTAGAAAAATGATTAGATGCTGAAAGAGTGGCTGGATCTAGGGTAAAGCCATACTGCTTTGGGCCTGTGTGTCTGTGAGGTGAGGGTGGTGGAGGTGTCTCTGTGAACATTCAGTGTGCAGCGCATGCATCTGTATGCATCTATGCGGATCCCTATGGCAACCGGAGGCTGGGGAGGAATCCACTGAACCCAGGCTAAGTCTTTGCCTGCATGTTAATTATCATCTGATCTTAGGCTAGTGTGCGTCTCTGATTATCAGTTTCTTCTGGCGGCTCACACCTGAAAGCAGTTTTCCAGAGGTGTGGAGACTCTTCCCGGAAGGGGAAAGAGCAGGGACACAGCACTTGGCACGCCCCTAGAGCTCCATTGTGGCTAATGCTAACTCGCAGCTGGGACGCATCGTTCACTGAGAATGCTGAGGAGGCAGGGATCTGAGAGCGAAGGGCTGATATATCCGGAAGGATGAGATTTCAAGCCCGTTGTGAGATACATAGTGAGACTCTCTATGCAAAACAAATGTAACTAAAAAGAGGGTTGGAAACCAGATAATGCATGCAAGACTTGGACCCTCAAAAGAGGGGGAAAAAAGCATCACAGCTACCCTGTAGTTTACACTTTTGCTCAGGAAGCACTAACTGGCCCCAGAGGCTGTACTTTCTTCTATGCTGTGAGTTTGATCTCTCCTGCAAACACTGCCATCACCGCTGTGGAAGGAAATCAGGAAAGCTGCTTTCCCTGACATAACCTACGCAAGCCTATACCCTCCCCCAGCCTTGCCAGCCCCAACTGTCTCCGCCAACAGCGCCTCTGCTGCCAACAGGGCCTCTGAGCGCGCAACATCAGGTGTGCAGTCGGGGCTGCTGTGGGACCCCCTTCTGACACTGGACTAGGGTTACCCTGCGCCAAGACAAACACAGACACAAGTGAGCATGAAGCTAAATGTGGCGTTTTAGAGCTGAAGGGATCTTAGCAGACCTCAAGCCAAGCCTCTCGTTGAACGCAAGGCGAACCTGAGGCCCTGGAGGGTGAAGTCATTTGCTTGAGAAGATGCAGCTGCCTTTTTGGCTGCCTGTTGGTGTTGGCCAGAAATAACAGGTCAGTGAGTTTCTCACAAGGCCCAGGAGTCCAGGGAGATGGGGCATCAGGATGGTGCCTTTAGATAGAGGGGGAGTATGGGGGGCTAGTTCTCAGCCTACCTCACAGCTTGGGAAAAATGGCTCTTTCTTTAATTTAGCAGGTTAAAAGGATGAGATAATATTAATGGAACCGAAATATATCCAAAACATACTAGGATTTAAAAAAATAAAAGCTTTCAAGCTCCCTACATAATGTAATTGCATTTTAATCAAAGACATAAGCAAATCTACACACATAATACCAATGCCTTCCTTCAGATGGATGCTTCTCTCTCCTGCATACACGGATGTGTTTGCATGTTCCCTGAATTTGCTGTTGCCGCTTTACCAGGGAGCATCCATAATGCTTAGAGTTTGAAAATTTAATAAATGTTGTTTTCATTGTATCAAAGCACACCTAGTCCCCTAAGGTAGTTCAGCATGAAACTAAATGTGTTCTGTGTGTGTGTGTGTGTGCGCGCGCGCGCGCATGCTCAGGCGTATGTGCGCATGTTTGTGGAGATCAGAGAAGGGCATTCATTGGGTGTCCTCTGCTATCCTTATTCCCCTGAGCTGGGACCTCTCAGTGAAGCTGGAGCTGGCTATTTTTCAGCTGGGTGGGCAGCCAGCAAGCCCCTTCAATCTTCCTATCATCACTACCATCTCCCCACAGCTACCATGCTTAGCTCCTTAGGCAGACAATAGGATTCTTAATTCAGGCTCTATCTGTATAGCAAGCACAGTGAGCCATCGCCCAACCCAGAATTAGTACAGCTTCCTTTATTCCAAAATTTCACCATCTGTAGCGACACTCCTCAGGGAAGCCCTTGTCTATAAAAAGCCACAGTCCAATTTTGAACTCCTGTTTAAAAAAAAAAAAAAACTATTAAATTTCCATTTGACTCTACAAAGTCAGGTCCCTCTGACTTAGCCGCAGAGAACAGATCCTCTCAGGTTCGAGTGCCAAGTTCAAGTTGCAGAGACAAGGTCCTGGCCTGGGATGACTCCACAAAGACCAGGCATCCCTCCTGCCTGTCCTGTCCTGAGGCACCAGGCCTGACTCATGGTCCCTAGAGCCACTGCTCAGGACTCAGGGTAGAATAGCTTTAGAACATTTGGCCCAGCACCCTGAAATCCCTAACGAGGAGAAGAGCTTTGGTTTGAGATGGTTGTTGTACAAAAGCCTGGTTAGCTGGCTGCTCTGGCCAGTAGCCAACTCCTAACATTAGTAAGAGACTTGCACAATACCTACAGAGTGTAGGACGGAGCTGATTTGATTTGTCAAAAGGATGTCCAAGTTAGTAGACGGCTGGAGAACAGGCCGACATGTTGGAGTAGGAGAAACAGAAGAGACCTTTTACATATGCTAAAGTAAATGCTCTGAATCTCATTTGTTCCTCAAACTTTTAACAAAATAGGTGAGGCAGATAATTATTAGACTTGGTATACAAAGAGGACATCTGTTCCCCAAGGACACAGAGCTGTCAATACCAAATCTGTGCCCTAGATTCCCTCTCCCAGGAGGATGTAAAGCCTATCTACGTAGTGTGTGCATTTAAAGCCCTTGTAGGAACCAGAACACCTGTATACTAGTCCCATGACTTGGAAGGGTCCCCTCCCTGTAACTCAGCCTCAGTCTCCTCTGTAAAAAGAGATAACGATAGCTTGCCGTGGTCGGTCACAGGATCTGGCGAGACAAAGGCACAAAAAATAAATACCACATCTCGAAAACTCTTGAGTTGCTAAAGGAATATGAAACTCTCACAGTTTCTTCAGTGGCAGAGCGGAGGGGATGTTTGGGGGAGTAATTTTCTCCATGCAGCAATGTTATTTTAAGACTGGATAAACGTAATACAGCTCACAGCAACCCAATACCCCACCAGCCATTTCACTAGGAAGCCAAGCCCTTCTATTTTCACACCCCTTATTCTGGTTAGAGTAGACTCAGCTCTGAAGAGAAGTAATCACGTTTCCAAGAAAGCGTGGAATTCTTGGCCTGCTGCCCTTTGGCTTGGCAACCCCTGACTTGCAGTGGGCTTGAGTTAGGGGCTTGGAGGGAATCGCTGCTGTGGGGCCCTACTCTAATCTTAAGAAATTGGTTTTGCCTGTTTATGTTCGGGGATATTAAGGGCAAGTAATTTTATTTCTGAAGTAAGCTGGGCCACTAGAGAGGCCTGAAGGGAGGGCTTGGGACTCCTCAGCCCACTTCGACCAGGCAGCCCTGCTTGTCAGTGTTCTTTGTTTTAGGCTCTAGAAAACATTTATCTAAACAAAGTATTGCATGCTTTGGGGGGAAGGGGGTATTAGAAGGGTTGGAGCTCACCTCATGCAAATCAGAAGTAAAAACGTCTTCTTGTGTGAAGGTCGCCTCCCCAGGCAGCCACTCAGCTCCCAGTCCTTTCCAGTTTTCCTCTGCTGATCTCCTCAGTAATTCCTTCTGGGGACTCTGCCACCCTCAAGCTCACACCCTGGAACTTCTCTTCCAGAGACACAGAATCAATGATTTGTTAAACACAAACAAACAAACAAACCGCACACAGTGCGAGTCTGTAATGTGATAGCTTGCACTGGGTATGAATAAAACAGAAATTTTATTTTCAATGGAAACAGTAAAGAAATAAGGCAGAGTCCTCGAGCTGGCATTATTCATTTTACTTCTATTGTTTTAAGTGTGTGTGTGTGTGTGTGTGTGTGTGTGTGTGTGTGTGTGTGTGTCAGTGTGTGTGTCAAGGTACATGCTCATAAGTGCAAGTTCCTCTGGAGGTCAGAGGTGACAGAGCCTCTGGAGCAGAGGTGACAGGAAATTGTGAGCCACTTAACATGGATGCTGGGAATGGAAGTTGTGCCTTCCTTCTTCGAGAGCAGTGTCACTTAGCCACTGAACCATGTCTCCGACCCCACACTTCCACAAGGATTATTATTCCTTTATGCCCCCCCCCGCCCCATCTCCTATTTCCCCTGGTACTGGAAATGGAACCCAGGCTGTGCACGTCTCGGCCACTGCGCTATGTCCCTAGCCCTCTCATGATGTTTATTTTTAATTTGAGACATATTCTAAGTTTCCAGGCTTGCCCTGAACTCACCCTGTAGCCCACCATGGCCTTTCAACACCATGTGCTCCTTCTATAGCAGCCTCTGGAGTATCTGGGATTAGAAGACTGTCCCACCAGGCCCTAGAAAGAGAAGTGTCTCTTGTGTGAACATTAGTAACACAGAATGACTATTGTCACCAAAGATATGTCACAATGAATATGAGAGGAAAGGGAAGAACTAAGAAAGGACAGAGGGAAAGGAGAGAGGACAGGAAAAAATAGAAATTGAAAGCAGATACGGGCAAATAAAAGTAACTTTAGAATACTGGAAGAGGTTAGCAGCATGGGAGTCCTGCCCTTGTTAAAGGCAGTCAGTCTGATATATAGCAAGATTCTTCTCTAAACAACACTTACATTTTTTTCTAATTCTTTCGGGTGTGTGTGTGTGTGTATGTGTGTGTGTGTGTGTGTGTATGTGTGTGTGTGTGTGTTGGGTCTTATTTTTATTTTTGGTTGGGGTCTAGACAGAATCTATATATTCCAGGATGGCCTTCAACCCTTGCCTTGACCTCCAGAGTGTTGAGATTATAGGTATCCACCCCAACATCTGGCTAAACTTCAGTTTTTTTATGTGAAAAATGAGGATTACTATGTTTGCTTAGGGGACTGGGGAAATAATTCAGCTAGTAAAGTCCTTGCTATGTAAGCAATGAAGATCTAAATTCCATCTCCAACACTACCTAAAAAAAATAAAAAAATAAAAATTAAAATTAAAAAAAAAAACAGATGTGGTGGTACATGCTTGTAATCCCAGCACTGGGGAGGCAGAGACAAGTGGATCCCTCAGGCTCTCTAGCTAGTCAGCCCAGCTTACTTAGTGAGTTCTAGACCCCAGTGATAAACCATGTCTTAAAAAACAAAGTCTACAGCTACATAGAAACACCACCTGAGCTGGGTTATGGTAGTGCACAGCTTTAATCCCAGCACTCGGGAAGCAAAGGTAGACAGATCTCGGAGTTCAAGTCCAGCCTGGTCTATACAGTGAGTTCCAGGACAGCTAGATCTACACGTGAAAGTCTAGGGGAAAAAAAAGGAGGGAGGGAGGGAGGGAGGGAGAGGGAGAGGGAGAGAGAGAGAGAGAGAGAGAGAGAGAGAGAGAGAGAGAGAGAGAGAGAGAGAAGAGGGAAGGAGGGAGACACACACACACACACACAAAAGCAAGAAAGAATACCACCTGAGGTTGTCACCTGGCCTCTACCTACACACATGGACATGCATGCATGGCCACGCACATGGTAGACCGTACAGGGATGTTTTAAGGACAGCTTAAATTCTGCATTGGATGGAGCTACAGTTCAAAGAGGAAACACCACTTCCCCAGGTCAAGGCTGCCACCATTTTATCCACTGTTCTTTGAAAAGTCTGAGGGATTAGGATCTCTTCCTCTCTCAATCTACTTCCTGTCCCTCACTCCCCTCCCCCCTTGCTCGCTCACTGTGTTCTGATCTGCAACTAAACCCAGCAGTCTCTACAGTTTTAAATGCTAGGTCTCAATGGATTAAAAATTCAAGATCATAAACATCTCCATTAGAACCCTTGGGCATATAAAAGAATACTTTTAAAGATAGCATTATTGAGCAAAGGGTTGAACTCTACTATTTCTTGGAAATGTCATCCAATAATTTGAATTTTTAGTTAAGTGAAACTGTACTCTGAAATCAAAGATCAGCTTGGTTTGCCTTGAATATTATCATAGGTATCTAAGAAGTCTCTTGTTTTCTTACCAAATAATTCTGCTCAGCTTCTTGGAGCTGAAGAGGTGGTAGCTCTCTCTCTCTCTCTCTCTCTCTCTCTCTCTCTCTCTCTCTCTCTCTCTCTCTCTCCTTGGCTAAGTGAAATTTACAAATTTTTAGAGATTTCAGAGTTTAACCCAAAATTGTGAGATTGACACCCCCCCTCTGGGGCGGGGAGGGAGTTGTTTCTAGAAGCTTTTAATTCTTGAACACTACTGAAGAGATACTGGAAAACAAATCTCAAACTTCTGAGTTAAAAATTTAATTTTCCAAACATTCAATTTTCCAAACATTCAAAAGGTGGGCCCATTAATATATCATAAGAACAAGATTTCCATAAGTAATTTCTGGAGGAAAAATGTGAGAAATGATGCAAACAAGGTAAACAACATTCCAGTGACAGACAGACACCTACCTATCCCTTGCTCCAGCGACAGATAGACACCTATCCCTTGCTCCAGCGGCAGACAGACACCTATCCCTTGCTCCAGCGACAGACAGACACCTATCCCTTGCTCCAGTGACAGACAGACACCTACCTATCCCTTGCTCCAGCGACAGACAGACACCTACCTATCCCTTGCTCCAGCGACAGACAGACACCTATCCCTTGCTCCAGTGACAGATGGACATCCATCCCTTGCTCTAGTGACTTGATCTTCTTTTATTTTTTTTTACATTCAGGTCAGATGGTACCCTTCCCCCACCCCCAAAATGCCTTTTCAAAATAAACAGTGCTGCTGGTCTAATCTATCTTGGGACTCATTGTTAAAAATTCTTCCCTTGTGCTGCCGCCTTTGGGCCAATATCAAACAAACTTTAACAACTGGGGAGCAGATGTTCGACTAGAGAGAATTCCACAGCTGAACTTAAACGTATTCCCAAACAGAACAAGACACCAACCACAGAGATTGTTCTTCTGCTATGGTGGCTCAAGATAAAAGCAGCCCCAGCTCCTCCCGCCCCTGACGCCCGACCTCATCCCATATTTTCAAAAGGTGATCATCAGAGAATTGATTATAGATTTGTTGGTTTTTAGGACCAAGTGAGAAAATTCTTTAGTTTTATTGGGTCCAAGTGTCCATGCTCAAGTTGGTATTTGGATGTTAAGCAAAAAACTGATCCTTCCGATGATTCCTATACCACCCACCCTTCCACATGTTTTCCTGACTGTTGTTAAGAAATCACTGCACATTGCAGCATCAGAAGGCATCTTAAGGAAGCAGCATTTCTCCGAATTCCATGAGTGGCTGAATAGCAGACGAGATAGCATCTGTCTTACATTGCTGCACCAATACAAACTCATAGCCAATACAAGACAAGTATTAGTATAAAGTGTAGGATTTTCCTAGTAGTGCTACCTCCTGACACCTGTATCTGTACCCTTTCCTTTCAAACGTATAAAAACTGTGGGTGGCTCCTGCTACCCCTTGTCATCTCTTCTGTGACTGTAAAACAGCATGCATCTTGTATCAGCATGGGGAGAACAGAGAAGACAGCTGAGAAGAGTCGGTTTTAGCCACAACCCAGCGAGCCCTTCCCTGAAAGTAGAATAGCTTTTAGTAGACAGCGGAGGCAAAATGATAAAGGAAGGATCCACCTTTCATCCTACATATATGCACATACACATTCACCTGCACACACGCATGGGGAGGGAGAGAGGAAGGGGGAAGAGGAAAGGCCGGCCCGCCCATGCTTGATGAAATCACTGTAAGAGGGGAAGTCAAGACTGGGATGTCCCTCTTTGGTGTGATTGTTTAAATGATATAGAATTGTTTAATTAATGGGGAAATTGCCCAAGTACAGCTAAGGGAAGGGAATTGAACCCACTGAGAGTTCCCAAAATGTAAAAGAGAGCTCTGTCTATGGCCTAGTAAACTCTACATGTACTGCCCAGAGACTCCAAGACCTTAGTCCCATTTCTGCTGAAACACAGCTTTGAGTATGCAGTATATGCTGCACAAATTTTCAGAATTGTTCTATGTAATGTTAGGTTACCTGAAGGACATGTTCCCTTCTCCATACAACATCAGAGCATCACAAAAGCTGAGACAGTTCTTAAACAAGGGAAAGTGTAGTTAGCAGTATTTACTCCTGCTGCTCCTTGGTGTGCAGACATCCAGGCCTTCCCTGTTTCTCCTTTCTCTCCCTTTGGAATAAGAATAGACCCTAAATATAGCGACCACTTGATTGGTAGGCCTTGTCTAACCTCCAGTGGGCATAGCCATCACCTAGCTTAGGTTGAGATAAAAATACTTGAATCTTGGGTTGGGCAGATAGTTAAGTTGGTAATGTGCTCGCCGGGGAAGGCCAAGTACCTGGGTTCAGATCCCCAGCAATCCTATAAAATGCCAGGTGCTATGCCTTTGAACCCAACAGTGGAGAAGCAGAGATAGATGGATCTCTGCTGACATCTTAGAAATATTCTGATTTTTAAAAAAATTTTTTCTCATACTATCTTCTTGCTCATCATGGCCTTTCTTCCTTCCTTAAGTCATTTTTGTGATGTATTCTTTGTCATTAAAAATTCCATTCCAGTCTCCTCTGTGCATGAATCAGTGTGTCCTTGCCGATGAGGAATCCACTAGAATCTCATAATTTCCTGTTTATGTGTTTAAATCCCAAATGCTCTCCCATACTTGGCATACACAGCCTTTCATTTATGCCTCCCATGCCCTTCTTAATGTCTATGTAATCTTTTAGGCTATATAGAAATGTTTAATTAATATAAAAATTGCACAAGGACAAGTTCATTTCCCCCCAAGGGTTAATAAGGTTCCTTTCCAGCAGTGATTTCAACTGTGTGTTTAAATTTTTTTTTAAATCATGCTTTCCTATTTTAATTAACACGTGCTTATCCTGAATGTAAAAAGCTTAAAAACATGTCATAGAAAGGAAAATTTTGAGTATATAAGTATATCACTTATAAGTATAATGTGGGATGGTTCTTTCTATTCCTGCTTATATGTGTGCATTCTATATATTGTATCTGTGGTATATAACAAAATGTAACTATTATTTTGAATCTACATTTTTTTCCAATATGGCCTAAGTCTTTTTTGTTGTTGTTGAATCCTACATATAACATTAATGCCTTATAATATATATACTATAATTAACATTTCTTCCTGTTATTAGATATTTCACTCATAATTGTTTTAATATCATAAATAAGGCCGCAAAAATATTTTATATGTGCCTCTTTTGTTATAATAATTCTTTAGAGTAGACTATCCCAAGCAAAATTACTGGATTTAAAGTTATATTACTAATCTGAATTTTCTTGGTTACGGGTGAAAAGAATTCAAACATGAAAAAGGCATGTGGTGGGAGGACAGGGTTGTAGTGGTCACTGTCAGAGATAATCCCTCGTCTTATGTCATATGGGACATAAGAGGTCTGGGACTAGGAAAATGGGACCAAAGGCCAGGATTTATATTTTTTCCTGTCTCTGCAACGAGGTGACAGCATTTATCTTAGAGATGACTGAGGGTATACAAGGTGCAAATGGCCCTCGGATTATTTTATATCAAGGCTCCTTTAATGAACTAGCTTTGCCTGGTAGGTGAGCTTTGGATGCCTTCGCTCTCCCAGGCCTAGCTCCCCGACTGCCCCCGCTTGCACCCAAAGCTCCTCATGCCAGGTGGCACCTAGCACCTCATCTTTGTCCCCACCACTGCTCAGCCGAGCCATCCAACAGCCATGGAAAGGCCCTTGATCAAAACTGAAAAAAAAAAAAAAAATACGGTTTCTGGTGGAGAAGTGGCTGAGGCAGAAGTGCCACCCTGTACTGAGAGTCCCTTTCCCTGCTTTGGGTCATCAGCCACGGGAGTCCCTGCGACCTGCTGTGGCCCCTCAGCCTGTCATGGCCCGCACCTCCTTAGCAAGGGCTGCACTTTCAAACATGTAGGGCTTTGACTTGGTTGGTTGGTTGATTGGTTGGTTGGTTTGATCCGCCACCCCACCCCACATTCAAGAAAAGGAGAAACCTGCCTGATGACAGAGAGAGGATGCATCATAATTCAAGGAAATTGTTTAGCCGCCTCACGGGACATAGAGTGAACTGCAGGAGGAAAACAAACCACTGAGGATGCCTCTGGAGCTGAGGCTGGGGACCAGGCAGTGCGCTAGCCGACCAGGTGCACGGCCAGGGGAGGACCCCGTTAGTGTCAGCCTCCCTGCCGCAGGTCTGTGCCAGGCAATGTTTCCTGGCACTTGGGGCGAGGATTCTTTTCATTGTGAAAGTGTTCGACCTCAGATTCTGTCTCCTCCACCCTTCCTTGAATGGAAAGTGCACTTCTAGTTTATGTTCAGGCTGTAAGCCGTTTCCCCTTCCTCTTCCCTCCTGGGTTTTGGAAGAAAGTGAGACATGGGCTCGCGAACTTAAGAAAAGTGAGCGGGAGGGCTCTGCTGCTGGTATTTCTCTGTTTCAGGTTTCAGTGGATGGGGCTCAGTAACTGCCAACCCGCAGCCCAAACCCTAGCATCTTGTTGTCTGTACCTGAGGGCAATCCTAAGCGAAATTACTGCTGTAGTGTGCAACCCTCAGCCCTTTCAGTTTCCCGTTTTTGGAATACAGCTTCAGCTTCAGCTTCAGCCCCGATGCTATCTATAGGATAAGCAGACGGTTTCAATTCGATCCAGCCCTTCCTGGACTTTTGAATAGTGGCTCTCAAACCGCAGTCCTATAGGCAGTGTAGAGCAATATGTGCTTACCTGACTGTCACCTCGCACTGTTAGGTTAGGGTCGCCCTTCCATACAAAGAGCAGCGCTTAAACTGCCCATTCTGATGTGAAATGGTGGTCATTGTCATTATTATTAGTTGATTGCTTTCTCAAAAAAAAAAAAAAAAAAAAAAAAAAAAACTTTAGCAATCTTACATGGACCCCCCCCCCCAAAAAAAACCCTTTAAACTTGATTTATGAAATTAAAAACAAAATGTTTGAGTTGCCTCACTCACCATCTGGTTATTATGTGGGCAGGGGAAACTTTCTATGCTCTCTCAATTCTTTGGTCTAGATCATAGATTCTTAGAACAGAGTCGCCTAACTGGTGGGGGAGGAGTGCAGAAACTCTGACAACATCGAACAGTTTCTGAACACACAGCAAGCAGAACTCAACTCAAAGTCAAACGTGTAAAATGAGACCGAGGTGTTTTCTGGTAGCCCAAGTGTCATGGGATGGGCTGTCATTACAGCCTTGGTTCTGAACATATAACCTGCAATGCTTACCCAGGGACAACCACATCAGTCAGAACCAATAAAGAAGCCTGAAACACTTCACCTCAGATTCCAGAATATTGTGTGTGGTAAATTACAGTGCTTTTAACCATACACAACACAGTCTTCCGCTCAGACAGAAATATAATGGTTTAATTACCAGAAACAAAGTGTTGGGGTTTTTTTTTACTATTTTTAATATTTTCCTACCATCATTCTTCAGTATGGAAGTATCAATATACCCTTGCATACCTTGTCAAAATGCTTAATTTTAAAAAAAAGTCAAATTACTGACTTGCATTTTATACAAAAGTTATAAAGGAATGTTTTGCTTGGATTACAACAGAATTTCTAATAACTTCTTAAATGAACCTATAAGAAAGATACCTCTGCTATTCTTAACTAAGTATTTACAAAGCCCCATTCTCAGCACTGGGGATTAAGAAATCAAATATCGGCCAACTTGAAAAACCATTGGAGAGGCTCTGTATCCAGCAGCATTAAATATTCAGCCTGGATTTAAATTTTCCTGTAAAAACAAGCATGGAGTCTGATTTAGCAGGCAAGTTTGCTCCCATCTTTATTAAATGGTGAGATTATTTATATACCCAATAAATATTTTTAAATTATTAAATTAGCAGTTGATGCTTAGTTTATATGCCCGTTTTATATACCTAGAGTCAAATAAAAATTTCTCAAGAAAAAAAAAAAACCAACACACTCAGGAAGGCCCAGTCCAGAGTAGAGTAGTTCAGTTATAGCTATCCTAACTTCTGGTATACAGCAGATTTTTTTTTCTTCTGTACCAAGGACTGGTTCCAGAGCCTCAAGCTGGCTAGCAAAGGGGCTCAACCACTAAATTATTTCCTCAGCTTTGAGTTAACATTTAATAGACTACTGCTTTTAATAAAATTGAAATCGTTCTTTGAGTAAGCCAGGGTCTTTCGGGCTTTCAGTTAGCGGATCACAGAATGATAACCTGTGATCGCTGTGCTTTTCCTTAAAAGGAAAAACCAGGTGATGTGGATAAGCAGTCAGGACCGCCCCTGTTCAGCAGTGGCAGGGCAAGAGCTGCTACGGTGCCCTGGTAAACTGGGCCTCATTGGGTAATATGACTGGACACTCCCCTTGTGTTAGGTTCTAATTCAAATCACTCTCAAGTCACACAGTCACTTCCAACTAATAATGAGTGGGCAAAATAGTGACGATTGAGTGGCCACACCCATGCCAATATGGAAACCACATGTATATACTTCCTGTTTGGATGCTACAATAGTATTTGCCTAAAATTCTTGCTTATACCTCCAGGGTAGGATCTTGAATGGTTTGACATTTCTCAACAAGTATCTTAGGACCATTGACCAAGTATCCACCCAAGCTTCCATGTCTATTCACTGTCCACTAGTAAAAATAAATCATGTATTCATATACGGTTGCTGTTGCTCTTCCCAAGGCCAGTTCATGACATGGACTGGAAAGACCCTACTGGTCCCTTTTACAGTGAAGATATTTAAATGACTTGGCCAGAGACCTTACCACCAGCCTTGGCTCTACTTCCTTCTTCTGGCCACTGCTGCTGGTCTTCATTCTGTGGAGGCTTTTTTTGAGACCAATCTCAGAGCCTCAAAACAGAGGAGGCCGGGTGGAGGGGAAGGCAGGTTCTGGTGCCATATGCCTAAGACTCTGACTGAGGGCAAGAGTAAATGATGCAGCTTTAAGGCAGGGTGCTTGACAGCCTAGGCAAGCATAGGTTCGGAGAATCTAAGGGAAATGAAAAAGGAGCTTCAGGTCAGTCTCAAACTTTGCTTGTATGTTGGAATCACCTGGAAAATTTTGTGGGCGGAAAAAAAAAAAACAAAAAACACCTCGTTGCCCAGTTTCACCCAGACTGACTAAATTGAAATGTTAGAAAGTGGAAGAAGACATTGGAATTTTGAAGGTTTCCCTGGACCGTTACAGGGGCTGTGACATTTGATGTTGTATGCAGAGCTTCTTGGACTTCACGGCACATCTGATCACTTGCGGATGCGTTACAACTTGAGTTCTGGTTCTGTAGACAGAGTGAGGGTCACTGCCTCCTAAAGTCCCAGGAGGAAAAAAAATAAATAAAACACTGGGTGCTGTGTGGTCAGCAAAAAAGGAAGAATTTGGGTGGGCTTCGCAGGGTGCTGGAGATCTGATGCAGCGCCTACATTCTAGACTAGGTGGCATGGTCAGAGTCCAGAGGGGTGGTGGCTTGCAAGGAGGGGTTCACAGGACAATGGTTGCTCAGGCATAAATAAAGTGATCTGGTCTACCTGATTTAGCCCTTGGCAGTGAAGTGCCTATTGTTTGGGGTACAGATGCGTTCTTTCCTCCTCAAGGTCCTGGTGTTCAGGGGGCGGGTGTTTCAGTTCTGTTTGTGGTTCATGGTGTTAAGCACTAGGCAGGACTTCAGAGGTGGCTGTGCTTTCTTTCTACTGCCCCTCCCCCCACCCCCTGCCTGGTGTATGCTGGGGTGTGCTAAGCCTATCACCTCCTGGAGGGGCTCTGACTATTTAAATAAGATCTCTAGGGACTTACCCATGACAATTAAGTAACATAATCTTCTTTCTCTTCTTCCTCTCCTCCCACCCACATCTCCCTGCTGGAATCTTCCCTCTGGAGCTTGTTGTCAACAGCTCTATGTTCTATCTTGGGTATATTCGCCTCAGTATCTTACGCAATGCCTGTCTCCTCCATTAAATGCAGCTCCATCTCCTAGGTGAGGGAGAATTTTTCTGGTAGTGTTCAATCTGTATGTATGTATGTATATATATATATATATATATATATATATATATATATATATATATATATTTGGTGTCAGCACAAGCAAATTCAACATTCATGGACACAAGAGTCCAAGACAGTCCATTTTGCAACTGTTCCATCAAAGAAGAGGAAATTAAGACAAGATTGGGTCATTAGGGAGGAACACTTGAAATAGCAAGTGCATAAAAATAAATTGCCTTCTTCATGGGGTGGAGATTGGCTCTTAAATGTTCTGTGTTAGAAGCCCAATGCATAATCAAAGAGCCTTACTACTTAAAATTACTCATTACTCCAGGAACGTCTCACAAACCTCATCACTGATTAGTATAAAAATGGTTTAGAATATAATTACGTCTCCAATGAAGAGAAAAGGATAAGGACCACCAAAGATGGCAGGTTATAGTCAAAGGAGACCTTAGGGGGAAGACAATGGAAAGGGAGTGGCGTTTCTCATGGGACGTTAGCGGATGGACTGTGCGTGCCGCTGGTTGGAAGTCCCTTGACTCTCTAGTTACTCACACACTATCCATTCCTGCCTCTGCTTCCCTCCCTCCCCCACAAAGATGACTGCTCCCTCATGAACAGCTCCAAATACTGGCAAGGCCTTCCCTCTGGTGAACAGGTAGCAATACCCTTAGATGGCTCCGGTGCTGTTCAGCTTACCGCACTAGAGAACCTCATTCTCTGGACAGCATTTCAAACTCTGAAGCTACCCCTTTCCTCTCTGCCAGACCACCTCGGCCACACGTAGTGCCAGGGCATCCAGACTCTTCTTGAAGCCAACTGACCCCAGTTCCTCGGGTTTTTCAGCATAGGAAAGGTTTCCACTTTGTTTGGGTTTGATTGTTTGTTTGTTTGTTTGTTTTTTCTTCTGCACTGGTTTTGGTCAAAGTCAGACGACCGACCGGCTAACATTTTCAACTCCTCTGCAATGCCCGGTCGTCTGTCCTGCTCTTTAATTTTGTCACCCAGAAAAGCAGCCTGAGGATGGCACAGGGTACTCCACTCTGTCGGTTTAGACCCTAAATTCTGGTAGTGCAGCCTGATATGGATCAATGTCCTTGCCGGCCACATCTCATTCTGCGTATTGTGTTCTCCTTAACTGCTATCACCTTTCAGAGAGTCGGAGGATGAGATGATGAGGTGGCAGCAAAAGTTGAATACCTGTTTTGTGACAATTAAAGGCACACAAGGACAGTTTGTCCTTTCAACTTGAACGCATATAATGAATTACAAGCTTTGGAAACAGACGACCCAGAGTGGAAGAAGAGTAGAAGAAATGCTGCTCTTCTTATTTATTAAGAGAAATAAGAGTACCCACTCTAAGATTGCTGTCAGGAAGATATGAAGCCACATAAGCAGTAATTGATAGACAATGGATGGGTGATTTAAGCAGATGCCCTGGGAGATAATAATCATCATTATCAATCCAAGAACGTGCTATTGGGTAATTAAATCTCACGTGCTGGGACCTTAACACATGATCATGTACTTAGGAAGGGATCTAAAGTATCCTTCAGACAAGTGTGGGCCTATAGTACACAGTCCTAGGAGAATCCTGAAACTAGGCACTGGAGCCCTGTCGCTCCGTTGTCACTTAGGTCATGGTGACAGTTTCCAAGCTTGTCTTTCTGTCTCCCCTACTCCACCGAGCCACATGCCAACCCAGCCTCTGCATCAAGTCACCACAGGTAGCTTAAGGACGGCAGCAGGACCAGACAAGCACACGCACTTGTCATGCAACACGCAACATGGTTAGAAGGGAGCTGAGAAGTTTGGGATGCTTTCTACAGTGGATCCACACCTGGCCGGGTCTCTTACCATCCCTTTCCTCTCTTTGGTGGGCCCAGAAGCCAGCTGTCCGAGGCCTCCCTCCAGAGTCTCCAGAGACAAAGGCCTCTCACAGGCCTCCCACCCCCATGCAGCCGTATCCATGGCTACCATCGGGGAACTTGGGAACAGGCCTTGGCTCTCAGACAGAGGATGCCCTGCATGCCGACTCACAGAGCTGGCGCTCATTCCTCAGCGCCATGAAAGGACAGACTGTTCTGGAACTGAACATGAGCGGATGGAGAGGCGTCCATGCACAGCGCCCTCGCTGGAGCAACCGTCCAAGCGTCATTGTGCGAGGCCTCCCTAGTGCTGAAGAACGGGGTAAATGAAGACCCTGTCTGAGTAAACAGGCAGACACTGACCAGTTACAGCTGAGAAGAGAATGGGGCTGTGTCTTTGCCTGACGGCTTTTCCGCCGTCGTCTGTGACTCAATGAACCAGTTGCTTCATATCATCAGCTGGAGCGGTAGATACTTCAATTATAAGGTTATTCCAACTGATCTCGTGGCTCCAGCCAATGCTATGATGAGGGAAAGGAACAAGCATTGCTCAAAGGGAAAGGGTTCACTTGGGGAAAATGAAGAGATGGGTTCCTTTGTTTCTCCCCTTGTCCAGAGATCCCAGAGAAGTGAAAGATGGTATAGGCATTTGCATTCCTTGTGAGCTCATAAGCCTGCTGGCTTTATGGGAAGGACCAAGGCTATTGCCTGGTCCACTGTGAGCACCCTATCGTGTGTGTTGCTGTGGTTGGAAAACGGGTGCATTGGGGTACCACATGTCTTCTTCTGAAAGACGGACCAGTATGTCCCAGGCACCAACCTCCTTGGCTGTCTTTCGGGTTGTTTCACCATTGTTTCGTACAGATATTTATTTTCTATGATCACATAATAAACTCTAGTCAGAATCAGGGATTCTAAAAGCATAATTGTCCAATGATACTAAGTAAGTCACCTCCCTCTCTTGGAACCCTAGCTTCCCTATCTGTAAAAAGATAAAGATGGAGACAATCTCTGATTACCACGCTTGTACAGAATAGCTATGCTCTGGAAGAAGGGCTCTGGCTTCTGGATGTTTTTATCTTTCACACACTTAGAAGAAGTCATCCCTGAATGTGTGAGCTGTGTGCACGTTATGTGTAACAGATCTGTGGCCTGTGTCTCAACATGTCCGTGGAGTGTCTGCCTTTGAAAGCATTAAAAGTAATCTCAGCTGTCAAACGCTCTCCGGGCCCTGAAAGCTGCCATCGTTATCAATGGCTCTCTCACATCCAACCCGCTGAGCATTCCTCTCCTCGGGAGGTGGTGGCATGGGGGTGGGAGGAGTGCAGTTGTTTATAATTTTTCAGATTAAAATGTCATTGGGCGCGACTCTGAAACTGCTGACGTGTTTCAAATGGCCACTTCTAGTAGTCTGCTCCTAACCAAATAGGCTAGACCAAGGGGTCCTGGAGCTGCCCCAGAGTCCCTGTGCTGGATAATGGGACCCTGTGTCTGCCCTCGGTCACATTTCTGCAGGGCTTCATGCTTGACATGAGATAGCCGATGTATCTGCTACCTCGCTGTTGTGTTTGTGGGGAAAATGGCAATCAAAATGAGCCCTTTGCTGTTTCCTTCTATGGTAGGTCCCTATGTCCATGGACAGTGCTCACATCTGCCCAGATGTGCTCTTAAAGTTCAGAAAGATGGGAGAGAAGATGAAAAATGGAAGGAGTTAGGCAAAGTGATGTTAACTACTTAAAGGTTTTACATTTTAAAGTATTCCCGTTTTAGACAAAAGAGTGAATGAGCAGGACTCTGACTTCGTGCTGGGCTGAAGTAGAAGTGTGGGAGGGTGAGCAACTCCCAGGAGCTCATAAATATTAATTCTGTACTAATAACAGTTATCTGAGGTGTCTGAATCTACCAACAATGCTCAGGGATATTTATCTTGAACAACCATTTTGAAAAACTTGGTATTTATAGAATAGAATATAACAGGGGCCAATTTTCACAGGATTGTAGGAGAGTCGTAGTAAGGGTTAATTGACTCTAAAGACACCTCATAGGGTAGCTGACTCTGGGAAAATTTCTGGAGTCGGTAGGGGGGCGGTTTTGGGGTGGACGGGGAACAGCTTCGATCAGCTCTTCACATGTAGAGACAGGACGCTGAGTACCTCAGTGTAGCCTGTGCCCTCGTAGGAGTGCCACTTGACTGAGCCAAACAGCAGCTTCCCTAACTCTGTCTGTAGGCTCTCTTTTGATCTATGGAGTCAAGGAGACTATAGATTCACCTAGTTCTACTTGAAACCCTCAAATACTCGAAAACAACACTTTGAATTCAGAATTCTATTTTCCAGGCTAAATTTCCCAGTGTCTTTAAGCTTTCCCTACACGAGACAGTCTCTACATTGGTGGCTCTCAACCTGTGGGTTGTGTGTGACCTCTTTGGGGTTGTACAGTCCTTTCACAGGGGTCACATGTCAGATGTCCTGCATATCAGATATTTATATTATAATTCATAACAATAGTAAAATTACAGTTATGAATTGGAATGAAAATAATTTTATGGTTGGAGATCACCACAACATAAGGTTAAAGGGTCACAGCATTAGGAAGGTTGAGAAGCACAGCTTTAAACAATCTGGCCTCTTAGTGATTCCCCATTATTATAAAAGCTTCTTAAAGCAGTAGAAGGGATTGTGCAGGCATTTTACACACACACACACACACACACACACACACACACACACACGTTTCAGACCCCGTGTTTCTATTGATGTGGACTGACTGTGTTAGCTGGTTTAGCTGTTTTCAGCCCAGCTGTTCACACTGCGGAGTAGTAGATAATTGTCCTGGTCTTGGTCTCTGAGTGCCCGGCAATGCTAGAAAAGAGATCAAGTCCCTTCCATTAGGTTGATGAGAACCTGCATTGACTCCTGTCCCTCCTGTATCTTAGAAAGCAGGCAGATGTCGCTTCCTTTAACCTGATAGGTGGACACAGATGTCTCCATTCTCCACACGAGGATGCGGGGGATAAGTGGCGCTTGCCTAAGGTTTTACAGAATCAGCAGGGACAGCTTGGATAAGAGCCAGGCTCAGCGGATTGCAGGGCTCAGACTGATTACTGTGTAAGACTTACAATGCTCTGATCAAAGACACTGTTTGGTCAACATATTGGAAACCCATGACCCAAAACAGCATACCCCAGTGTTCTGGTTCAAATGAGATTTTCCTTTCTTCTCCAAAGGAGACACTGAGTTTCCACTAATATTAATATCCTATTGACCGGGGAGAGGCCACAGTGGGTAGAGTGCTTACTGTGTAAACCTGAGGACCTGAGGTCAGATCTCCAGCAACCCTCATACAAGCCTGGTACGGTGGCTTGCATCTGTAATGCAACTTGGGGGAAACAGAGAAGGTGGAGCCCCTGCGATCTTTATGGACAGCCCATCTATCCAAATCACCTAGCTCGGGTTTAGGGAGAAACTCTGTCTCCAAAGAAAAGTAGCGGGGTTGGAGAGATGTTTCAGCAGGCAAGAGCACTTGTTGCTGGTGCAGAGGACCAGGTTCAACTCCCAGCATCCACATGATGGAACCGTCTGTTCCAGTTCCATGGGATCCAATACTCGCTCTGCCCTCCATGGTGCACATACTTATACAGATAAAATACAGAACACTCATACACATAAGATAAAAATAAAAAATCCTTTTAAATGGTAGAGCAATCGAGGGAGACACCCAATGTTGACCTCTGACCTCTGCACTCTTATGCATAGTCGATGCACCTGCACACGTGTGTGTACAAACTGCATACAACTACCCACTCCCACACAAAATATTAATATTATACTCCGGAGCAATAGCTCCACGTGCTTATCCCACCCTTTGGGATTTGTCTCTTCTGCTTTGTATTTCTAGAACAAGACAGAGTTAGCAACTCCCATGAATGTGCTACCCACGATTTGAAGAGATAATTTCATGGTATTTTGAGTCACCCTTATTCAGAATTACTAGAATCTGTGTGTCCTATTTAGCTGGATTACATTCTTTTTTAGAAACATAATATCATTTTTTTCTGGGCTTTTGACTTACAATGAGTGATGACTTTAGTTCAGAAAGGACCAATCCTTTGACGGTTGCCTGGGGGGGGGGGGCACTGGGTGGCAGCCCCAGCCTTTGGGGCTTGCGTCTTTTTCTGAGCTCTCTCCCTATGTTCTGGACAGTGAACATCTGGCTTAGCAGATGAGGAAATGACTGTAAGGGTGATGCGGGTTGACTAAGGATTCAGTCAGGAAGATGCACAAGATGATGGGACCTTGCTCTGCCTGCCAGCCCCTGTTCCTTGCTCTCCCACAACATGCCTCTTCAGTGGGGCTTTGACCACTGAGCTTCACCTGTGAGAAGTGATTCACTATTTAGTCCTCCCATGCTGTTTACAGAAAGTAGTGCTGGCTCCGATGGAAGAAAGCCATGCTGAAGGAGGTTTAAACGACCATTTGGTGCTTGCTCCCCGTTAGCCCTGATGGAGTCACTACTCAACCCTGGCACATGGGCACAGCTGCAGAGAGGGTGTACCCGGATATGTGCTAGACAATGCCTCTGTCCTTTTAAACATGAGGAAGGATGGAGCCAGGCCCCAGAGGAGCGACTGATGCCCCAGGCTAGCGAAACCCATTGCCCTTCCGGCATCTTGCTAGTCCCCCTTACCAGTGTCCCTGACACCTTGTCTCCTGGCTCCCCTTCACCTCCTGTTTGGCTTGCTGTCTTGGCCCCCTCTCCAGCCCCCACCCTGCCCTTGTGGCCTGGCCCTTTGACAAGGCTTCTGTCTGACCAGAAAATGTGTGACTGCTGGTTCCTTTGGCTGGTCTCCCTCGACCCTGGCAAGCTCCGTCCTGGCTTCAGACTCTCAACAGGAACCGAGGCATTGCTTCTGGAAACATCTAAACAGTAGCTCTCAGCTCACTGACGATACTCTTGACAAAGGCTAGCTTTTCCTGTGATTAAGAGAGCTGTACTCAGAGCTGTGCTGTCCCTTTGAAAGTCACAACTCTTGAGACCTGCCAGCCACCCATCTCTAGGTAGGGTGACCCTATATCTTGCCACCATATTGGGGAGCACTCAGAATGAAAAGGAGGCGTCATAACAACCTTCCACAACACCGCAGGCAAAAAGACTGGCCACTGGGGGAGTGGTCCAGGTTATACTTACAAGCAGATGTCTTCAAGTCAACCAGGTTGATTTCCTGTTCTTAACAATAGCAGTATTCCACATTCACTCCAAGCCAATTCTAGACCAGATATAATGCTTCTTACTACAGGCATACATTATTTGTGTAACTCTTACAGTAATCTTTTATTTTAATAGTGTACTCCTCTACAGAGGAAACAGGAGCACTGAGAAATTAACTTTCTTGATATGATTTTGAATGTTCCAAACATATAAATGCATATATTCAGAGTGCTAGATATATATATACCTGATATTTGAATGACTACAGATTATGTGGAAACGTCACAGTGGGCCTCATAAATATGCACAAAAACTGTGTTTCCAGTAAAACGAATATAATTGTGTTACATTTTGATTTCTCTCTCTCTTTCTCTTTCTCTCTCTCTCTCTCTGTGTGTGTGTGTGTGTGTGTGTGTGTGTGTGTGTGAGTGTGTGTGTGTGTGTGTGTGTGTGTGTGTGTGTGTGTGCAGGTCATAGTGGCACAGCCAGAGGACACCTTGAAGGAATCAGTTTTCTCCTTTCATCATGCTGGTTCCTGCTTGGTCCTCCTCTTCCACCACATGGGTCCCAGAGATCAAACTTGGGTCATCAGGCTTAGTAACCGGCACCTTTTACCTGCTGAGCCATCTCGGCCATCCTTAAAATGTATTTTTAAATGGATTCAATAAATATTGATCAAGGGCCTATTACTTCCCCAACACTGAGATAACCCAAACAAGAGGAATCATATGCTATAAATAAAATTTTCACTTAAATAAAAAAGTAATTTTTGTTTGTTTGAGACAGGATTTCTCTGTGTAGCCTGGCTGTCCTGGAACTCTCTCATTTGAACAGACTGGCCTTGAACTCACAGAGATCCATCTGCCTCTGCCTCCTGAGTGCTGGGATTAAGAGTGTGTGCCTCCACTGCCCAGCTTTAAAAAGGAATTAGAAGAAACATCTAATGAGTAGTGGGCCTTTATTTTCCACTCCTCCCTTATGGGCCCTAACCGGTGTGTTAATGGAATTAATAAAAATCAACCGTTCAGTAAGACTTTTGCTTTAGAAGAACGTTTGTATGTTGACTGCTTGGGATTTGAAATGCATTTTCCCATGGTTTAAAACTAAAAACAAAAAAAAACTAAAGTAGTGGTTAGGGTTCCAGGCCTGGCTCACAATAGTTCATGGAGTCTATAATTTTACTGAGGTTTGCCCCTCTGTGCAATATTAAACTGGAACAGGAAGCAGAAACTATGAGTGTCTGTCACAGTTCTTCCAGTGAGCTACCGTGTGACTCGAGACCAACTAGTTTACCTCTGAGACTTTTCAAACTAGAGATCATGTCTAGTTTACAAAATTTGCAAGAATCATAGGTAACAATGTATATAAAAGTTCTCTTAAAACGGCATTTAAGGTTAGGGCTGTAGTTCAGTTGGTAGAATATTTACCCAGCATGCAATGAAATCTTGAGTGTGGTCCCCAGCGCCACATAAAACCCGGCATGGTGGTGCATTCTCATAAACCGAGCATATAAGAGTGTGGGGTAGTAGAGTCAGAAGTTTAATGTCAACCTCAGCTATAAAGACAGCCTAGGATAAATGAGACATTTCTCAAAAACAAAACAAAACAAAACAAAACAATTATAGTGCTTATGATAGCATAGGAACTGGCCACCATTTGTGACACTGCCCAAAAAAACGTAAGGTTTCAAAGAACCCCAATCTGGATCCCTAGGGCAGAGAAATATACTCCTCTGGGCCAATGGTGTTGAGGGAGTGGATGGATGACCAGAATAAGGTAGAGTTGGGAAACTCCAAGGAAACATGGCCTTCCTGGGTAGGCCAGGTGAGTTTGGGGAGAGGGAGTCCAGAGGAAGAGGGCTTATGAAGGAAGACTCATGGACTCCCCCCCCCCCCAGCATGCCACAGCAGTGGTATTCAAATTCTGAAGGAAGAGCATTGGCTGTGGTCCAAGGGTGAGACAATTCTGGTGCATGATCTCTATGGTTACAGAAATGGGAGCCCTGACTGCTTTGGACCTGGGAAGAGCTACAAGCATTCCTTCCAGCATACTGTTCCCAGGTCCTGAGCACAAGGCTCACGGGCTGGCCAAGAGAACAAGATCCTAGGTTAAGTGCATTTACAAACAGTGGCTCTAGATAAAACAGCAACAGAAGATTCACCCTCTCTCGACCCTCCCCCTCTTCCAGACAGGCGTTCTTTTTTTTTCCATTCCGTTTATGTGAATAATTTCTCCTATCATCCCCTCATTAGATGGGATGTGAAAATTATGTAGTTCAAGATGTGACTGATGGGAAGAGCCTCCCACACACCTGAACTAAATACATACTTGTCTGTAAGGAAATTGAATATGACACTGCACACAGCTAGGATAGGCTCCACTCTCCTTAGTCACCATGCAGCCCTAATCAACAGTGACTGTGATAAACTATTCCCTGTCTCCAAATTTCTTTGTCAGTCTCAATTTCAAACACTTGCATCATTAACTACTGTTGCTTTTAAAAGAAGTTTTGTTGGGTATAATGTACATAACAATATTACACACCCTTTTAAAGTGGACACCCGACTGTGGGCCATTTCAGAATGTTTTCCTGACCCTCACAGTGACTCTGTTACTGACTTTCTATATACTCTTTCCAGCCCTATGTGGCGACCAGTATGCTCTCTCTCTCTCTCTCTGTAGATGCCCCTACTCTGGGCATGTCACTTGGATGACATTATACGGTATGCGGTATTTTAGATGTAACTTCTTGCACATGACATAATATTTTCAAAATCCATTTGTGTCTAAGCATTGGATCTTAAATCCTTTTGATAGCAAGTTGTATTCTACTATGTGGGTATTCCAGAGGTAATTTGTTTATCATCTGATGAGCATTTGAGGTTCTCTACTTTTGCTGTTAACATTTATGATGACGTTTTGTATGAGCGGCTAGTTTTCTTTTGTTTGAGTTTTTATGGGGTCCTAGGGAGCTGGGGATCAAATCTGCAGCCTTACCCTTGCTAGGCAAGCACACTACCCATTGCCCTGAATGTTGGTTTTATCTCTCTTGCATGGACATACCTAGTAATAGAATTGCCACTCCTATGTTAAAACTAGGTTAGCATTTTTAAGGCCCATGATTTTAATAACATATGCTTAGATAACATGGACATAATGGTGCATTTTTACTAGTAATCGCATGATAAGTAGACATGACATCTGTAATAAGTTTTGCATTCTCTTTGGATATGATTCGAAGACCTAAGTTACAGCATGCCTTGATTCATGTGGACTCGTTATAACTATATGCTCAGTCTTCCTGACATTAACAGCCAGACTTTGCTGCAGGTATGCTCTGTGAATCCCTGTTTCTACATAGTATTCACCCACATAATGATTGTGAAATTAGCCAAACTGGCACAATGATTTTAAATAGAGAGGAGAAGCAGAACTTGGAGTAGGGCGGTACTACTTACAGTTTCTTTACTTAAGCTGAAAATTTAGAATAATGAAATAATACAAACTTAAGATCTTTATTTGACAAATGCAAATTCTACTTCACGCATGGATTATTTTGCTGAATTGACATAACTTTAAAATAGAATGTTAGGGCTGGTGGGATGGCTCAGCATGTAAAGGGACTTGTCACAAAATCCCACCAAGCTGAAGTCTATTGGTGGGACCCACACAAAGGGAGATAGAGTGACCCAACTCCACAAAGTCACCCTTGGACCTCCACACATGCACTGTGGAAATAACACACACACATGCATTGTCAGACACATACATACAATAATATTATATTAATTCGTTCAAATTACATTATTTGTTAACCAGTTACTGTTTGATATGCTTATAACTGAGCGTAATTCCATTCCACAGAGAGAGCAGCATTACAAATGGCCTGCTCTAGCTCGGCATGGTTCCACACACTTTTAATCCCAGCACTTGGGAAGTGGAAGCAGGGGATCGGGAGTTCAAAGCCAGCCTTAGCTATGTGACAAGTTCAAGGGCTATGTGAGACCTGTTTCAAACAAACAGAAAGTAAACCAATGGCCTGCTCTGCGTGACAGATGTTCTCGGCCACCACTGTATACAAACATGTACAAACCAAACAAGCTATTTTGGAACTGGTTTTTTGCACTGAGAAAGCCTGAATTGAAAAGCAAGAAACAGACTGGAATTTCTGGCAAGGAAAGTCAGGAAGAGCCTGGGTTATCAAGACTGAGGGAGCACTAGAAGCTCTAAGAGCTTGAATAAGAGGGTGAATTCAGGCTTGAGTCTCGAGTAGAGAACAGTTTGGGATTCCTGAATGGCTAAGTACCCTGGTGGAGGAGAGTTCAAAGTTCATACACACTTAGCACAAATAGAGACAACAGAAGACCGCAATCCAAAATGTGGTTATAAGACTGGCCAGGAAGGTCAGGCATCAGCTCCTTATGCTTTCTTTCAGGGTGATAGTTATAAAGACGGAGAAAGAACAGGTTGAAAAAATCTTATAAATTGAACATAGTAAGGATGTCAGTTTTTCCATAAACTGACCTACTTGTTTAATACAGGCAGGTTTTGTTTTGTTGCAAATAAACACAATCTTATGATTCATGTGGGTGGGGGGACCCCACCAGGAGTGAAGTAATTAGAACAATCCTAGACATGAAGAATAAAGTATGAAGGACCATTCTTCTCAATATTAAGACCTAGTATGTAGCCAAGGCTAAACACGGTCCCATATTAGCTAAGGGTAGGCATGTGGATCAGTGGAGCTCAATGAAACTCCTAGAAATGGTTCCCACGCCAGTTCCACCCAGCGATTTTTACAGGAGTGTGTAAGTAATGTAATGGAAGAAGGAGATACTTTCCAAGAAATGGTCCTTAAGAAATTTGCATTCGTGGATTAAAATGAAGCTTGAGCTGGTGGGACAAACCCATAATTTAGAACTTGGGTGGAGGTGGGGTAGAGCCGAGGAGAAGGAGTTCAAGGCCATTCTTAGATTCGGAGAAAGCTTGAGGCTAGACCTCTAGCTACGTGAGACCCTGTCTGAAAATAAAACAACAACAAAAGAATCTTAATGTACAGCTTACGCTTTATAAAGAGTTAGATTAAAAGTGATAACAGATTTTAAAAAGATTTTATTATTATTTTTAGTTAATACTGTCAGTGCATCTCTGTGTGGGAATGCATTCCTGCATGCAGGTGCTGGAAGAGGTCAGAAGAGTGTGTTGGAGTCCCCGGAGTCACAGTTACAGGAGGCTGGGAGCTGCCTTTGTGGGTGCTGGGAACCAAGAACAGTGTAAGCGTGTGGCCCTAACCACTGAGCCATCCCTTCCACCCTGAAAAGTGACCGTAGACTTAAATATTAAGTGCAAAACCATAAAAGTCTTTTTAAAAATTTAAAGAAACTTTAGAAACCATGCAAAGAAATTCTTAAGAGTTGGCACCAAAAGCATCATCTACAAACAGAACTCTGATACACCCGGCCTCTCTGAAGATTAAAAAAAAAAGAAAAGAAAATTGCTCAACAAAAGACTCTGCTAAGAGATGGAAAGACCATCTGCAGAGAAGGAGAAAATGTATGCAAACCACAAACCTGACACAGAACATGGAAAGACATTTTCAACCTCCGAAGAAAAAGGGAAAGAGCAATCCCATTAGAGAGCACACAAACGATGTGAGCAGACATTTCAGTGAAGAAGGTTAGCAGGGAAGAAGCCCAGGGAAAGGCATTTGCACCATACGCCACAAAGTAAAAATTAAATCCACAACGAGACACATGTCTTATAGTATTTTTAGTGTGGTTGAGCCATACATTTGTAGCACATGCGTGGTGTGCCTGGTATGTAGGAATTAGTAATTTTCCAGTAAAAGAGCTGAACTGACTTTTAAAAACAGGAGCAGGAGGGGCTCAGCTGTGAAGAGCTACACTGACTCTGGTTTGGCCATGGCTCAAGGTAAATTATTTTCTTTTCATTTTTTTTCCGTATAAATTATGAGCTCTAGTAGCATCCTGCAGCTGGAGATTCATGGGGATCACCCAGAGTATCTCTTCCCAAAATACCTAATTTCAGGAAGGTTTAGTGACTGGTGAGAGAGCGTTTAGTATAGGATGGACAGAGCCCAAGCTATTCTCAGCTATATGGTGGGACAAGGAATCTATTTTGTTGACAGTTTTTATGAGATTAATAAATCTTAGTGTATAGGGTGCTGTGAAGATTTCACCAGACAGCATGAATATGTCATAACCATCCAGATGTTCAGAGCTCATCAGGGATACCACTCCCTACAAACGCCAAGGGTGCAGTCTTCAGGGACAGGTTAAAAATGAGTCTAATTTTGTTTAATTTTGTTGACCATATGACCAATAATATCTAGGATATTCTCAAACATATTATTCTCTCTTGCTATTTTCGCAAGACTGCTAATGTGTGTCTGGGTACATATTTTGATTATTTCTCAAAACTGCAAGATCACACTTACGCCCCATCTCTTCCCTGTTCATTTAGCTGGTGGAAGGAGCTTCCCTAAGGCCTACAGGGGCCTTCCTTCTATATGCGAATTGCATGAGAACATCAAAATGTTTCTCTTCTTGCAAGTCTCTAGCAAGGTTTATAAATGTTTACTGAAAGAAAAAGGTTTGGATTTTGTAAAAGACTGCAAAACTGATCATGAGAAGACATAGATATTATTTGAGCCAGGAATCTGTTTGGGATCAGAGGCAGACACGGAATAAGAAGGCCAGGCACACCCAAACAGTATTTGGAGAGACTGGACTGAAATAATTACCTGCCAAGCAACTACTATATATGCTAGGTGCCACGAACAGAGCAGCGGTGCTGTTGGTAATTATTAGAGGAAATGGACATAAGTAGCAAGATGCAAGCGAGCTTATGTGTGAATGGATCCGGAGAGAAGGTGAGAGAAGCATCATCTAATCATGGAACACGGGGAAGCTGCACAGAAGACAGGTCACTCAGTCTCTTACCCTGCTGCCAGGTGATGGTGATGGCAAGGATGATGGCCATGATGGTGATAATGATAATGATGGTAGTGTTGATAAAAACGGTGATGATGGTGACAATGATCGTGATGATGGTGACAATAATGGTGATGATGGTGACAGTGATGATGGTGGTATGGTGACAATGATGATAGTGATGATAGTGACAATGATGACAGTGATGATAGTGGCAATGATGATGTGACAATGATGACAATGATAATGATGATAGTAGTGTTGGTGACAATGGTGATGATGGTGACAATGATGGTGATAATGGTGATAATGATGATGGAGATAATGATAATGGTGATACAGTGGCAATAATGGTGATGATGCTGGTGTTGGTGACAATGGTGATGATGGTGATATAGTGACAATGATGATGATGATAGTGTTGGTGACAATGGTGATGACTGGTGACAATAATGGTGATAATGGTGATGATGGTAATGATGGTGACAATGATGGAAATGGTGACAATGATGATGGTGATACAGAGGCAATGGTGGTGATGATGGTAGTGTTGGTGACAATAGTGATGACTGGTGACAATGATGGCGATGTTGGTGACAATGACGGTGGGGGTGAGGATAGCAATGACGATGTTGTTGCTGATGATGAAGATGATGGTGGTGAAGAAGAAGATGGTGATGATGGGGTGGTAATTATGATGGCATCAAACCTGTTCACAGTGCTGTGACTTGTCAGGCACTGTTCAGAGTAATTTGTCTGTTACCTCATTTAATCTGCTCACCAATGGTGTGAGGTGGTTACATTTCTCCTCATGTGACAGATGAGGCCACTGAGGCACTAAGAGGTCAAGAGTTTTACTTGAGGTCAAACAGATAGCAAGAAAAAAATATTCCCAGATTAGCACTGTGAACCTTTGAGACATGCTTCTAATGATGGTCAAGGAGTTCTACGCACCGAGAAAACATGACTCTTAATCCTTCAAATACAGCCCTATGTATACTTGAAGCAGGAGCAATGACTTTTAATTTTTTTCATTTTATAAAGTTTATTATTTAAAACAAATCTTGCAAATAAATAAAAACATCACAACCTTAAATTAAACAGTCCCAAACTCTACACAACTCAGTTAACTTCTATGTGGATCAGACATATGGGTCAGAAACTGTGAAGGCTCTCATTAAATATGACACTTTCAGAACTGAGTATACTTTATGCATTTACCCACCACCAAACTCATTTTAAAAACTATAACAAAATTAGAATTAGAAGAACAATTAGCTTTATGTCTGATTGTTTCCTATCGTGTGAACATCACCTGCATTCAGCCATTCCTTGTCTACTTATATTTAGCCTTTCTTGACATGCCTTTTATGGGGCCACTCTTCAGTGGCTGTGCGCTTGCCTTGCTGGGACATGTCAGGCATGGGTAAAAAGTCCGTCGCTGGTATCACGAGACGACCAGAAGTCTGGGTGCAACCCAACTCTGCAACTCTCCGGGACCTCTCAGGGGTCCTCTCACTTTCTGTCAAGAGACTGGAAAGTTGTAAACACTCTTGGAATGTTGATCAAAGCTGTCCCAGACCTGATGTCACAGCTTGGAACCACCTGGGTCCCATTTCTCCTTTCTCAAGATGGTCGGCTTTTTGCCGGGCGGTGGTGGCACACGCCTTTAATCCCAGCACTTGGGAGGCAGAGGCAAGCACATTTCTGAGTTCGAGGCCAGCCTGGTCTACAGAGTGAGTTTCAGGACAGCCAGAGAAACCCTGTCTCGAAAAACAACAACAACAAAAAAGATGGTGGGCTTTTGCTTTTCTTTTTTTTTAAAGATTTATTTATTTATTATATGTAAGTACACTGTAGCTGTCCTCAGATACTCCAGAAGAAGGCATCAGATTTCGTTACGGATGGTTGTGAGCCACCATGTGGTTGCTGGGATTTGAACTCTGGACCTTTGGAAGAGCAGTCGGTGCTCTTAACCACTGAGCCATCTCTCCAGCCCCTGGGCTTTTGCTTTTCATGTTCATTGTCACACTTCTTCAAAGTAGACCCTCTGTTTCCCACCCACTGTCTTGGAAGTGTGTGTGTGTGTGTGTGTGTGTGTGTGTGTGTGTGTGTGTGTCTGTGTCTGTGTCTGTGTCTGTGTCTGTGTCTGTGTGTGTGTAACAGAATGTGCACAAACTGTCCCAGCTTTGAAAGAGCAGCTGTAACCAAGGCCACAGGGATTTAGGAAGCTCTGCATCTTCATCCAGTCCTAGCTAAAAACCAGACTGAGGTCATTCATGTGTAAATGGAAACACACCAAGAAAAAATGAATACCAAATGTACAGCAAGATCAAAAGAAGAAATAAGTTTCTCAATGGGATACTCAGAACTGTGCAGAGATGGTGGGTACCGCTGTTTCACATAAAATTGATGGTCAGAACGTGTCTCCGTAAAATCCTTAAAACTGGAAGGACCAGCCAAAGGCTCTTAGTTAAGAATCCCAAAAGGATGATTTCCACCCCTAAAAAACCTGGTGAGTCCTGATTTACACAGGACAGTGTTAAACATTGTAGTGACTGAAGTAGATAGTGAGGAACATCAGCTATGGTGCAGAAGCTAAGGGCAAGACATGCAGGACACCAAATAGTGTCACAAAAGTAGCAGACATGAAGCATCTCATCACAAAATACTCTGACAGCTGTGCAAGGTGGTAACACCTGAAACCCAACACTTGAGAAGCTGAGGCAGGGGGATTGCCTCAAGTTCAAGGACACTCTGCACTGTCTCCAGAAACAATACTTGGGTGAATTTTCAGAATCAAAAATGTGACTGGCAAGATGGCTCAGAAGGTAAAGGCACTTGCTGCCAAGCCTGACGACGTGAGTTTGATTCCCCAGGACCCACATGATGGACAGAAACACCCAACCCCCAGAAGTTATCCTCTGACCTCTACAGGCCCAATGTGTGCATATCAATGCATTTGCAGATGTGCATACACACCACACCACACACACACACACACACACCAATTGATTAATAATGAAGTTTTTTTAAGTGAAAATGTATAGATACTATCTAGCCAATCATTCTTTTGATAATTACTGTCAGATGAGCCTACAGAGGTAAACATGCCTCCCTGGGTCTGTTTATATTTCTTTGTACGTTCAATCATGCGTTCATTCAAGGAATACCTGCTGATTACTTAATCAGTACCAGAGTGGAGACTAGGAGAGGGCAGATGGTAAACTAGTCTGGAGTGAGATTAGGAGTCAGAGAGACAGCCTTAAAGCCCTGTGGTACTACTTCCATACATGCGCAAGGGAGTGATCCTCTCTTAGCCTCTGACTCCTCATTTGTAAAATGATGATAGTTACAGTTGCCATACAGTTTATCCTGTATGCTCATCTGGAAAACCATTCTAAAGAATGATTGATTAGATTATGGACGTGTGTGTGTGTGTGTGTGTGTGTGTGTGTGTGTGTGTGTGTATGAAGTCTGCTCACATACTTAGACCAAACTTAGCATATAATTAATGTTTTAAGGAGGGAAATGAGGAAGGGAAGTACTTGAAAATGTAAATCCCTTCAACTTAGAGACGGCTCAGTAAACTTCTCTACCCTTTTTCTAGGTATCCATCTACATACTCCTATAGTCAAACACATCCCTAGTAGCCAAGAAGAAACAGGAGCAGGGGGCATACTGGTAGAGATGGAAGGTGGGTTCTTGTGGGAAGAGAAAGCCTGCTTAGGATGTCAAGACTGTCTTCATCCTTGATTTCTCCTGGAGACCTAGTTGAGAATAGCTTCTTCTTCTCTAGATGGGAGAGAGATGAATGAATGCCTGCTCAATGAACAATCTCTCTCTCTCTCTCTCTCTCTCTCTCTCTCTCTCACACACACACACACACACACACAGGCACAGCCATACATACATACACACACACATAAACACACATGTGCACATACATATACGCATACACACGTGCACATACATATATATACACACACACATACACAGGTACACCCATACATACATATACACACACACACATAAACACACATACACACACACACAAGTCCTTGTGTCTGCCACTTTGGGGAAGGAGCTAAGTCACTGAGAGAAAGTGCACAGGCTTCGAGCTGACCTGTAGGACAACTAGGAGCCAGCTATAGACTTGTGTGGATGGGGCTTCCTGGGAGCCCTCCTCCTAGGCTATGGGCAGCCGAGTAGGAGAGGCGCTCAGATACAGGGACATAGTTAGGAACCAGGAATGCTGGATACCCAACTACATTTGAAATTCAGGTAGACAACAAATCTTGTTTTAACTGAGGGTCCATGCAACACTGGGGTGAGGCTGAACTAACAGATAGATACTTGTTTATGTTAAACCCAAACTTATATGGCAGCCCTTACTCAGAAAGGAAATGAGGGACTGACCTCCATGATCCTGTGTTTCTGTCTGAGACCATACGAGTCATAACATCTCTGGTCAGCCCACTGGCCTGCTGGCCTGCACACTTACCCCATATGACAGAATCTTCCATGAAGCCCTTTGTGGAGACATGCCGACCCTTTTCGTACAGGGCAGGTGCAGGGTGTGAGGCACACAGAGAGAAGCAAGCAGTTGACAGGGAGTTGTTTATATCGTCGTTGGGATTCTAAGGCACTGTTTTCATTGTTATTAATATTAATCGATTAAAAATAGATTCTTTTCTCATAAAATATACTCCATTTACAGTTTCTTTCCCTCTACTCCTCCCGGTTCTTCCCCCTCTCCTCTAGATCCACACCTTTTATGTCTCTTATTAGAAAAGAGACTTCTAAGTGATAGTAACAGCCACACGTAACAAAATATAATAAGAGAGGGGAAAAAAATCACGTCTAGGCTGGACCAGGCAAGCCAACAGGGAAAAAGAGCCCCCAAAGCAGGCACGAGAATCAGAGATCCACTTGGTTACACACTCAGGAGTCCCATAAAAATAGTAAGCTGGAAACTACGGTACGCACGCACGCACGCACGCACGCACGCACGCACGCACGCACGCACGCACGCAGAGGACCTGGAGCAGACCTGTGTGGTTCCTGTGCTTGCTGCTTCAGTCCCCGTGAGCTCATGTGCACCTTGCTCAGGTGATTCAGAGCGGCTGTGTTCTCCTGGTGTCCGCTGTCCCCTGTGGCTTTTACAATCTTTCTGTCCCCTCTTCCACTGGGTCCCCTGATCTCTGAGAAGAGGGATTTGGTAGAAACGTCCCTTTTAGGGTGTGTTCCAAAGTGCGTGCATTCTCTCTCTCTCTCTCTCTCTCTCTCTCTCTCTCTCTCCCCTACATGATGTCTGGCTATGAACACTCTGTTTTAAGCATTTTCCCCAAATCCCGCAACTATCCTTAGATTTTTATCATGAACTCCAATGTACAAATGAACAAACCAAACCTTCTTAGTAAAGTGACCACATAATTTCTTTACTCCAAATGAGGAGTGTTTTAAAGTGAAAGAAACCTATGGTAGGGCTGGAGAGATGGCTCAGCAGTTAAGAGTACCGTCTGCTCTTCCAGAGGTCCTGAGTTCAATTCCCAGCAACCACATGGTTGCTAACAACCATCTGTTATGAGATCCGATGCTCTCTTCTGGTGTGTCTGAAGACAGCGACAATGTACTCAAAGGAAAGGAAAGGAAAGGAAAGGAAAGGAAAGGAAAGGAAAGGAAAGGAAAGGAAAGGAAAGGAAAGGAAAGGAAAGGAAAGGAAAGGAAAGGAAAGGAAAGGAAAGGAAGCAAGCTTTGGTAGTATTCTACCTACAAAATACGTGCCCTCATATCCCTTGTAGGAAGCAACGTTGAAAGGGTTAAAACACGGGCAGACTGGCTCCAAAGCTCATTTACTTAACTAGAAGCCAGAGAAAGATTTATGTACTTCTTTCCACACGACACAAGCCCCCCCCCCCCCCCGAAGGTGAGGACTCCAGCTCTGCTTCTGGCTATGTCCTTGTTACCTGGTACTCAGTCCCTATGCACAGAGTAGACACCAAGAAGTTCTGGATGGGTAAGTGAAACTGGGAAGCCATTAGGAGAGCGTAGATTATGACCATGGTTTGTCTCATGCAGAGACCTGAACAGCGACCTCTTTTTCCCTTGCTCTGTCTCCTTCTCAGATGCTTAGAGACAATTCCTGAAGTTCGCCAAGTGGAATCAGCACAGGGTTGCAAATCACAAGACAAACATCAGTGACTTCTGATCTTAAGTCAGATCATCAAAGCTGTCAGGTCTTGTCCAGCTCTCACATGTGGTCACCTAAGGGCCCACTGCTACTCTCCCTTAGGCCAGCTCCTGTAGGTAGAGAGTGGGTCACACCTCCCAGCTCCTGACCAGTCAATCCCCTTGATCATCCTCCATTGGGCCCTCAGCCTGGGAATGTGCCCCATCTTCCCTGTGGAGCTGATGGCCAAGAGTGTCTCTCAGATCTCCTCTGCAGTCCTCAGTGTTCTTTCTCAGCACCTAGCCTGAGGACACTCCCTCCCAGCTGTGACCACACCCTTAGAGCCTACTACTTCCATCTCTGTGCAGGAAATTTAAGCCTTGGACAATCCTTTGCAAGCCTACACCCTCTTCAAACAGGAATCACCAGATCCTTACAAAAATAAACCAAACTCTCCTCTTTGCATGGGATCAGAAGATTGCATATTTACAGAGGAGAGGCAGTCTCTGGCAGCCCGCTCCCTTTCCTCTGCAGAAAGATGTCATTAAATCCAATGACTCTGGCCCACAGCTACAGAACGAACAAGGGCTCTGCCTGACATTTTTGCTCTACCCGATATTTAGCTGCCATGTAATTGAACTAACCTGCCTGCAAGCTGATGCCATGTGCAATGTACATAAGGTACAACTTTGAGTCACAGGAGTCTGGCCCATCACTCTACTCTTTGTGGGGGATCAGATAAACATGATTAATTTGACTTGACCACTAAGGGAGAGTCTAAGTTTGAACACCCTGAATTACATCTGCCATCAAAGTGTGTGTTAGTTTGGTCACAAAGAAGCCTACTGGGTAGTTAAGCCTTAATTCTGGAAATTAGAGAGAAAGGAGATCTGAAGCACTTGGCACACGACTCTTGCCTGGTTCAATCTCTCTCCAGCTCTGGGCTTCGCTGCTGTTGAGCTGGGTGGCCTTAGATGGAGCCCTGAACTTCCTGGGGCCTCAGGTTGCCTGGCACAGAGTCAAGCGTGTTTAACAAAGTCCCTTCCAAGTCACAATCTTTCAGCCTTAATCCCAGACATATCTGGCAAAAATCATGTCTGAAGATAGCACTGACATGGGAGGAATAGAGCAATCGAGGAGGGAGCAGACCAGGAGGTTCTCAGTGTGGGCCTCTGGTTGGGTCTTCAGAGGACGCGACTGATGTCTGAGCTGCTAATCTTCAGGACAGAGCCTGAATGTCACCGCGCCTTGTGGTTTTAACAAACCACAGATTGCTATGAGTGTTTGCCTGGCTTTCCATGAGAGATAAAGCACTGTCTGCTGAGATGCAGGGGAGGCCCCTCTGCGGTAGCACAATGTGAGAAGCAGTTTGTGATATGGAAAGGGGGAGGGGCGCCGTCTGCAGAGTCCACCCTTAGAGCTCAGTTCAGTTCCCCTGGGGCCACAAAACCAAGACACAAATGACTCAGGCTCTCGTGATCTGCGCCATAAGCGAAGGCTCAGAATCTTCAGAGGTGTCGTCCAGGGATTGGAGTTGCTTTGAAAACGACTTTCTCTGAAGTGGATGGGACTAGCCTTAGGGTTGGCGTCTCTCACATAGGTTTTAAAGAGCATAGTCCCAGTATCTGCTGGGGTGCTTTTGAGCCTGGGAAAGGGGTGAGAAGGGGTGAGAAGGTCTTCAGGGTCCCACATGTAAGTAGAGAGAGTGGATGTCGAGGAAAGGATCAAGATCTCTGCTATCTCAAGCACAGGCGGATCTGTGTCTTCAAAAGCTTGGCATAGCAACTGACCCACTTTCTCCTTTGACCCACGCCAAACATACATGCACATATACATACATACATACATACATACATACATACATACATACACAGACAGACAGACACACACACACACACACACACACACACACACACACATTATTGATCTTTCTCTAAGAATGTTCCTAACACCTTTCAGGGTACTCTTTCTGAGTTTCTTTTCTGTCAGCTCCCGGGAGACCCTTTTGTACATTAATATGGAGACCCTCCCCTAGGCTGTTCTTCTAAGACACTGGTTCTTGACAGATCCTCCCTGCCTCATATAAGCTGTTGGGAATAGCTCCTGCTGCAAGCCCCACCTAAGTCCCGTGGTACACTGTGTGGCTGTGGACACATCTCTTACACCACAGACACTGAAGCAGATTCATCGCTAACTAATACAGAGGATGAGACTGGATGACTTTTTTCTTACATCCATCTGTAGTTTTTTGCCTACTAATTACTTACAGTCCTTGTACAATAACAATTTTTAATTTTTAAATTGCATTTTGTTTATTTGCTTGGGGCTTGGAGGGTTTGGAGATCAGAGGTCACCTTGTGGTAGTTGGTTCTGTGCCTTCCAATCACTGAAGGCCTGGGGATAGAACTTCAGTCGTCAGGGTTGATGGCAGGTGCCTTTACCCACTGAGCCAACCGGCCAGCCTCTAAGAATAATTTTTAAAAAAAAAAATTTAAATTAAATAAGTGTATAAAGCAGCCAGTGTTTTCAATCAGTGGACAAGCTTGTACAAGACACAAATCGCCTGAAAAGGGTTACATGCGGCAGGATGTGCCCTTGTTTTTAGCAGGAAAAAGAAGCCTTGTAACAACAGGAAGCGCTGGGAGGCCTCAGTACCAAGGCTTCCAAGCCAAGCTGTTCTGGAAACAATGGCTGCCTGTGGCTCAGGAATATCAGGCAGGAAATGAAAAGATGCTGGGGTGGGGGTGGGATCACGGAGGAGCCGCTACCTGGAGGTTCTTCACATGGCCTTAGCCTACTCACCAGAATGAAGTCGCATTCTCTGAATTCTCCCCATCCCCATTGGCAAACCCACCCGATGTTAGAAAAGACTACTGCCATGGCTGGAGCCCAGGGAGCCACCACAGATCTGGAAACCACTAGGAAACTGCACCGCCCAGGAAACCAGAGGGTACAATGAGCAGGAGGGCCATACGGTGACATCAGTAGAGGGCAGGGCCATAGATAAACTGAGAACCATGTACAGCTAAGTCCCTGGAGGACTCTGATTTTGGCAGAGTAAATATAGCGTCGGGGTTAATCAGAGTCCAGCCATACCAAAGCAGATACATTTAAACCTTCTGAGGTTGAGGCTTACGTTTTATTTAACGAAAATTTCCGTTCCCTATGGGTGGGGTGAGTTGGCAAGTCATGAAGAATGCAAATGAGAAACAAAAACAAAACAAGCAAACAAGAATAACTCCAGGAAGGACCTTGATGTAAACCACCAGCAGCAAGAACCCAAACATGTGCAGGTGGACTCAGCTCTTAGGTTCTGACCCAGCTTCTTCTAGCTTCGTTCAGGAAGCTGGTGGATCTTGGGATATTAATTCAGAAGGAAACACTGGCCTTCATTCCATCCAGAAGTAGCTCTCCTCTTGGATGAAATCTGAGGCTGGGAGTCACTTATGGCCTGGGAGCTCTGCCGGCTCATGGTGCTGTCGTGAGAGTTTTCCCATCACAATGCAAAAGAGTAACTTGCTCTCCTCAAAGGTCTAAATCTGATTGCTGTGGAGCAGGAAGAGCCAGGCTTCTTAATCCCTCATCTAAAGCCCTCACCCTCTTGACTCCGCCCTTAGATGGGAAACTTTCGGATGGGAGTTAAACTTATTAAACTCTGTTGAAAAGTCCAAGAGGGGCTGGAGAGATGGCTCAGCGGTTAAGAGCACTGTCTGCTCTTCCGAAGTCCCTGAGTTCAAATCCCAGTAACCACATGGTGGCTCACAACCATCCATAATGAGATCTGACGCCCTCTTCTGGGGTGTCTGAAGTCAGCTACAGTGTACTTACATATAATAGACAAATAAATCGGAAGGAAGGAAGGAAGGAAGGAAGGGAGGGAGGGAGGAAGGAAGGAAGGTAGGAAGGAAGGAAGGAAGGAAGGAAGGAAAAGAACTATAGATACCCCAATGCTACCTCTAAGTCTTTGGTCTGCCATAGTCTTCCCACTTAGAAAATAAGAATAATAGCCTGAGAGAGGGCTCGGGGGCTGAATGCTGAGTGCTGATCTACAGAATCTGTGTGAAAATCAGACTCGGTGGCAAATGTCTGTAACCCAGCACTGAGGGGCCAAACCTGTGCACATCAAGAGATATTGCCAGCAAACCAGTAGTTCCAGGTTCAGTGCTAGACCCTATCTTTAAAAACAATAGGGAATTTACAGAAATGATTTGAGAACATGTGCAAGTTAACCTCTGTCCTCTACATGAGACCACACATGAGGCCTTGGTCTCCACTGCCAGGTTAAATCTTCTGCAAGCATCATCTGGATAACAGTATTCTTCTTTGTCAAGAAGCTCTATAGGCAGCGACACTGGAGTTTTGTGCATTTTTAGGTTATCTGTTCTTGCTCACAAATCGGGCTTGGAAATGTGCTTGCGGTTGACAGAGCTCCATCCCATGAGTCACTCCTGGCCTGTTAGAAGGACAGTCAGCCTTATAGATCCTTTACATATCCTTTAAGAGTGAATAGTTATTCTCAGACAAATAGTGGGGTGTGGGAGATAGTATTTTCAAATTACATACAGTCTAGCAGCCTCCAGTGGCAACAGACAGACAGACAGACAGGCATCCTCCGATGAGACTTCTGTGTACAGGGTGAACTAGGCCAGCCCAATGCCCTAAGTGGGGTGCTGCCAGTACCCACAACACAGTCCCCACTGTGCTCAGCACTATACACCCACCCCAATACATAAACCCAAAGGCGCCCTGTGCAGTCCTGTCTGCCCCCCCCTAAAGGCAGCTGCAGATCTGGCCTGGGCGCTGCCTGGATTGGAACTGACTCTAGAGAAGCCACAGGGCATGTCTGCAAAGAGGAATACCATCATGGAGGGTGTGTTTAGCAAGACTTACCTGCATGTAGAGATCAAGATAGAACGCAATCTTCCCTGGCCATCATTTTTAAAACACTCCCCTATTAACCTGCCTTCCACCAGACTGGTCTAGGCAGCATTCCTGGGATTCACCACATTATTTCTCCGTTTCTATCATGTTTATAGCATTCTCTGATCGCCATGCACTGAATGTTTATTATGTGCCCGACCCTTGACCAAGAAGCACTCTTCAGACACATGGTGTACATCCCGCGTCACTTCAGATCACTCACGTTCCAGGGTCAGAATTCCACTGCAGGACTTTGATGAGTCCCCCACTCTCCTCCCCCACAGCCTTTATTTATCCAATGTCTCATAACACAGTAAGCTCTAAGGGTGAAGATCTAGACTCAGCACTCTCTAACGTGCTCCCTCTCATGCAGCTGGAGTTCCTTAAATGTACATTTATCTTTTTGTACTTGATCAAACCCTGAAATCCTTGACTGTACCCCACCACCATGTGCAGTGTTTGTTTAAAAGTTAAAAAAAAAAAAAGCTGTAAGTTTTTGTGGCTGCCTAGCGAGGGCCCTTACTGTGTTTCTCTGGATGTTTTCCTGGTGGTCATGTTGCTCAATACCTCTGAGCTCTAGGGTCCTCGTTTGTGTAATAGGGTGAAAATGCCTCCATACGCTGCAGTCACCGTATCACAGACTGTGCAGCATCTGAGAGTTGGGAGGAAATGAGGAGAGACCACTGAGCCACCTGGTCCCTGAGCTCTAGGAAGAGAGAGGCTCCTGACTTGAGTCTTCCCTGGAAGCCTGGGAAGAGCAGAGCCGATCCCTGGAGGCCCTGCCAGCTGATTAGGCAAACACTTCAGTTTAATGAGGGCAATTGCCTCACGGGATGACTGGGAAGGGCGTCTGCAAACGGGACGTGACGTCGCTGATCTCAGAAACACCTCCAGCTTCTTTTAATTCAACCTGCTCTTCAAAAGTTTTAGAGAGCACTGTTCCTTCAGAGAACTGAGGAAAACGGGAGTCAGCCTCTACTGTCTACAGGCCACCAATCACTGGTAACACTCCGGAGTGTCTTCCTCTTTGCCATTTAATATAGGAAACAAGAGGGGTTCCTTCTTTGGTCGGTTAGTTGGTTGGTTTGGGGTTTTGTTGGTGGTAGAGCCTACTGTTTCTCATATTCCAGTCAGTCCTTGACCTCCCAATCCTCCTGCCTCCAGCATGAATTACAGGGGCGTCCCACCACACCCAGCTCGAGAAGTATTTTTCATTTTTTAAAAGCCACTTAGATTCTTTTGTAACTTTTTTCAAAGACATTTTAAGTGGTCATTAAGTGGAATGTTTAACACCTTGGCAGGCCTGTTGTCATGAAACTCTTTGTCACTTTGGCAACCAAGGGTAAGGGACCACTCTCCTGTCCTCCTCAGGCAAGCAAAGCTAACAGGCCCCGTCCCGAAGAGAGAGCATGGTAGGCCTTGTAGTAGGCCTGGGGCTTTCTCTGTTCTGCCTTGCACCACAGTGATGTCATAGAAAAGGCACGGCCTGTGGCATCAGGCAGAGCTGGAGTTGAAGCCTAGCTCAGCCCCTGAGAGGCTTTGCGAGGCGGGCCAACTTGCCTAGCCTCTCTAGAACCAACTCTCATGTTTCAAAACACAGATGAACTTTATCTGTTTGCTGGGCTCGCTCTGCTTGTAAGAAACCAGAAGGAAGCCACCCCAGCAGTGGCTGGTGTGGAAAGCGCCTCCTCTGAGGGTCCCGCATCTCAGGGGAGCACAGTTAGAAACGGAGACAGGAGACTACAAAGAGGCAGACAGTATCTGGCACCTACTTTGGGGCAGAGCAGGCTCTCCGTAGACTTTTTAATTGTATTTATGAAAACATTTTTTTTGTTGTTTTGTTTTTCGAGACAGGGTTTCTCTTAAGCCCTGGCTGTCCTGGAACTCACTTTGTAGACCAGGCTGGCCTCGAACTCAGAAAACCGCCTGCCTCTGCCTCCCGAGTGCTGGGATTAAAGGCGTGTGCCACCACGCCCGGCTCATTTAAAGGCAATGTATGCTAAAGGAATACATTTCCCCAGTTCCTTTTCCTGTCGGTGACAGAATTTAAAACTTTCTTATATATCCTTCCATATATGCTAATTTGTGGACAAACAAATGGGTATCTTCTCTCTTATTCTCTAAAGTAAACAGATGTTAGCATACCATTACGTTCATCTAATAAAACTCCATCTTCTTATTTTTATTTAATGATATGGCTTGAAAACCACTCTCTATCAGTACATGAAAGTTTTGCTATTTTTTTAAATAATTATATAATATTCTATGATATTCTACATTCTGAATGTTCTATTATGTTAGCATTTTTTTCTTTTTCTTTCTTCTTTTTCTTTTTCATTTTTATTTATCTTGCTTGGTTGATTGGTTGGTTTCTCTCTCTGTGTCGCCCTGGCTAACCTGGAACTAGCTCTGTAGACCAGTCTGTCTTTGAATTCACAGGGATCTGCCTGCTGGGATGAAATGTGTGGCCCATCCCACCAGGCTTAGTGATTTTTTTTTTATTAATAATCTTATACTATTAAACAAAGCTGCCATAGTGAGTAACTTTGTAAATATTTTATTTATTATGTTAATAAGAGTATCTGTAGGATAGATTCCTAGAAGAGGAACCACTGAGTCAAAGAGTATGTGATAGTTTCAAATTCCCCTGCAATCTGTTCTGCCACTAGCCACGTGTGACAAAGCTGCTTCCCTAAGATATGACATATATAATTTGTCATAAAACTTATTAACAAATCTCTGCCAATTTGAGAACTGAAAAGTCAGTTATATGTGCTTGCGTGTATGATAGAGTTGTACAAATAAATACAGTTTGTACTTAGACTGAGCTTGGGTAGTTCTAAAGAATGCCATGAAGACAGAAGGCACTGGAAAGGTAAATTCATGCAGGAAGCTCTGTCAGGGAAGGCATTGGAGCCAAGGAAGGCAGGTGGGGAGTTCCCCAAGGAGAGGAGGGTCCAGGCCAAGGCAGGGATGTGCCCTCCCCACCAGCAGGTAGGAAAGTATAGAGTGTATCACTTCCAAAGAAGCTAGAACCTGGCCTGGATCTCACTGTGTAGCCCAGGCTAGCCTCAGATTCATAGCAATCCCCTGCCTCAGCCTCCTGAGTACTGAGACCAGAAGCATAAGCCTCCACACCCAGTCTACCTATTCTAGTTTTTTATGAGCTGGATGTGTATGGCTTCTAAAAGCAAGTCCTAAGGCAGCTTCTAGAAAAGTCTTGAGTGGAATCATGGCTGAAATCCCAAAGCACAATGCACCTCTGCACCTGTGTGTCTGCACCTGTGTGTCTGCACCTGTGTGTCTGCACCTGTGTGTCTGCACCTGTGTGTCCTGGTCTATGACAAGAAACAGTTTGCATTGGCAACGTTGTCTTCTGTGCGCATGACAGCGGAGAACCAAAGCATGTAGACAACACAAGTCAGAGATACATTTTCTTCCCAATGTCAAAATCAAAAACACAAACAACAACAACAACAAAAGCCAGATAATTGGACCTCTTCCAAGTTTTAAAACTTCTCTTCCTCAAAGAATACAACAAATATATGGAAATATTGCCAATGACAAATCGAGTTTTTCAATTTTATGTAACTAAATATGTGTCTTTGTATGCCAGCTTAAGACAATTTTATTTATTTTACTTTAGTTTTTTGGTGGTTTGGTTTGGTTTGGTTTGTTGGTTGGTTTTGAGGCAGGGTCTTACTGTGTAGCCCTGGCTGTCCTGGAGTTCTTTATGTAGACCAGGTTGGCCATGGTCCAGCAGAGGTCTGCCTGCCCAGTTTTAGGATTAAAGGCATGCACCTCCATGCCTATAAAGACATTAATTTTAAAATAAAATAAATAAATTTTTAAAAATTAAGTTACCCAATGCTCATGAAATCATGGATCTCGGAGGAGAACCTGCAACCACTACTTTAGTAAACCAGCAAAATCCCTAACTACAATCTAAACATTTGTCCTTTTACGCACAGATAAGCATAGTCTTCGCCTCTTGTTGTGGTTTGAATAGGTATGGCCTCCACCGACTCATGTGTGTGAATGCTTGGCTATGGGGAGTGGCATTATTAGGATGTGTGGCCTTGCTGAAGGAAGTGTGTCAGTGAGGGGGTACAGGGGGCTTTGAGGTCCCACATGCTCAAACTATGCCCAGTGTGGGACACAGTCTCCTTCTGCTGCCTGTGGATCAAGATGTAGAACTCTTGGCTCCTCCAGCACCGTGTCTGCCTGCACACTGCCATGCTTCCCGCCATGATGATAATGAACTAAATCCCCGAAACTGTAAGCCAACCCTAATGGAGTGTTTTCTTTATAAGAGTGGTCATGGTCATGGTCATGGTGTCTCTTCACAGCAATAAAACCCTAAGATACCCCTCATCAAGGGAATTTCTCTTTGCAACAGACAGAAATCACAGCAGAAAACCATAGCCAATCATAATGCAAAGTTGTGGAGCCCGATTCCAATAGACACAGCTATAAAACATATCTGCACCTAAGACTCAGAGAACATTGAGGGGTTGGGGGGGCCAGAAAGCCTGTACGAACCAGAGCGTCAGAAAGTTTGCAGTGATTTTGTATCTCCCTGCAGTGTTAGAAGCTATACCCATATATTTATTGCCCAGAACAAAGACAACACCAAGAGACCAAAGTCGATGAAGGGAAGACCACAAGGCTTCAGTGGCTACCTAGACAACTTCAGGCAACCAAGGAAAGCTGATAGTGGCAGATATAGCCTTCTCCAGGGAAGAGCACACCAATTGGCTATCCAATACCAAATGGTCAGCCCTGAAAGCATATGTATGAATAACATTATACACACTGATCTGTTATATTTAGGAATAGATATGCATCTAAAAATATATATGTGCATGTAATTATATATAATGAAAAAAAAAGAGGCTGTGAATTTGCGAAGGAGTAAGGTGGGGTTTAAGGAAGGGTCTGGAAGGAAGAAGGGGAAGGGGACAATGATGTAATTATATTGTAATTTCTAAAATTTTAAATTAAAAAAAAATTAGGTATGAAGACAGCCCACTGCTTAGAAGAAAGCATTTGCCAAAAACAGACTTGATGAGAGGAGCCTCTCATCGTGAATATTTCAAGAACTATAATGACAGCACAAAAAGGGCAAGCAATTCCACTAAAAGTTGAGCTGGAAGGCAGTCTCCAGAGAAAATACGCAAGTGGCCAGTCAGCCCAGGAAGCATCCCTGGCCATCAGCAGAATGCAAACCAAAACCACAGTAAATACCCGTGCATCCCAGGAGGATAACCATAAGAAAAGATAGGTAGTAACAAGTGTTGACAAGGGCGTAGAGTGACCCAAACCCTCCTAGATTGGCTAGTGTAAGCTGTTTTGAAGAACAGTTTGGCAGTGCTCCAAGAGGGAAATGTAGAGTCACCCTCCCACTCCTGAATCTATAGCCAAAAGAATAAAAAATCTTTCTGTCCACACCAATGCACACACACACACACACACACACACACACACACACACACACGGTGGAATCTTCTTTGTTCATAATAAGCCAAAGAGTGGAAACAGCTGAATTTTCCACCAACTGGTCAATGGATAAGCAAAATGAAGAATTTGTTTAGAATAATATTCAGCCATGGAAAGGAACAACGTGTCAACGAACGCTACAGTGTAAATGGATCCGGCGAGGATTTTGCTAAGTAAAGGAAGCCCATCAGGGGACCACACATAGTTAAGATTCCATGTTTGTAGGAATTCTGAAACAGAGAACCCCATGGGAATGGAAAGCTAGCCAGGTCTCCAGAGGAGGAACGTAGGCAGTAACTAAGAATCAATATTGGGTTTTTGAGGAGAGTGGGTAATGAAAGGTTCTACAACTGATAGTGTGACCATTCCTAAAGTTGTAAATGCACTTCTAAAACTTAATTGTGCACTTCAAAAGTGGCTGGGTCTGGTACAGATGGGAGCAAGCAGTATGTGGGTGTATGCATGCATGTCTGCATGCCGTGTTTGTGAGGGTGCCCACAGAGGCCAAAAGATGGTGTCAGATCCCCAAGAGCTGGAGTCTCAGGTGGTTGTGAGACATTCAGTATGGGTTCTGGGAACCAAACTCAGGATCTTTGGAAGAGCAGTAAGTTCTAAGTGATTGCTAAGCTTTCTGCCCACCCTCCAAGCTAACCCCTTGGCTCCAACAGCACACTTCTTCACCACCCTTTACATGAAGGTCAGGAATAAGGACCCAAAGAGGAATAAGAGATAAGAACAGGGAAGGGTATGCCTTTACCTTTCAAAAACAAAGGCAATGTAATTTGCTCTGAAAGAATGTAGCTTTGACAACCCCATGGTGACCAAACAGAATTGAGCTTGATTGCATCTACCCAAGACCCTAGGGACCAGGAAACCGAGGCTGTTCATAGAGTCACAACTTCTGGAGGTACATGAAAGGCCTTGACTGTGGCCTTCTCTGCTCTCAACCCTCAGAGGCTCACCAAACGGTTCATTGGGAAGCAAGTGTGTTTTGCTTGTGCCTGGTTAGATGCAAGGAGGCGAGGGGCCCTATGGCACTGCGTAAATAGGACGTGTGAAAGGTTTTCTCTTCTGTCAGAAGCCATCTGAGGAAAAGCCTTGTGCTGCTTAGAAGTTAACTTTCATGATTGCTCATCCAGGGAGAACAAAAGCAAACCAAAAAAAAAAGGGAGAAAAGTGTCCATGAAACAGCTCAGAGAAATGATAATATCGGATTGCAGTGGCCAGCAATTGTGTGAACCTGGGTGGGAGAAACTCAAAGTTCTTTGGGCAACAGAGAGACCAGATTGTTGTGACTGCAACCTCCAGAGTCACTTCCCCCATGCCCATGTTGCCAAAAGGAGATACTTTCTGTTTATCTGTAGCCACTGGGCTTGGGGCCTATCAGGATCCTACCGTGATCAGAATCAGAACCCTAAAGTGTCCTTGATGTAGCTAGACGCTGGAAACAACAGTCCAAGGAATCCTGAGATTTGGACTAAACTTTTACTGAAGTTTTTTGGCATGTGTGCTTGCATGTGCGTGCATGCATGCGTGCGTGCTAATTCCTTGCTGCCACCCCCACCCACCTTCCTACTGACCGTGGAGTATGCGTGTTAACAAGATCCCCTTGATGTGTCCATACACCTGCATTTCACAAGCTCTAAGCTAGCCCCTGGCTTTTCAGTTTTTGGTGGCTAAGGGATACACTTGGCTGCTCTAAGTGAGGAGATGGACTGTCTCCTGTCTGTTGCTGAAAGAGAGACCTGCACCTTCCCACCTGGTCCAAGATGAGAACCCAGAAGATTTAGGACAAGTTTGGGACTGGGGATATGCTCTCATTCAGTGAGTAGTTATAATAATTCTTCCTTCTCATGCAGAGCTATAAACAAGGACTTCCTGTATATTTCCCCAACTCTAAAATATCCGATGCTTTTGTGCCTCACGGAGTCACCTAAAAACACAGAGATCTCACAGAAGCAGAATTATTCTCAAAAAGAAACAACAGCAGTTCCAAAGAGCGGAGATGAGTTTTGACAACCCATTTGGATGGAAGAGCTAAGCTCTGTTATCAGGCCACAAAAAAAAGTTATAAATTCATGTCCTTCATCAGCCATGAAAACAGAAATAACAGCTGTCATTGCAGAATACTTCTGATATCCAGGATCTGGGCTAAATGTTTCCAGGGATAATTCCAGTCCTAGTCTGAGATTAATATCACCACTGTCTTTGTTATATATTTTAATCCCAGGCCACAAAGGCAATTTGGCATCTAAATCTTCCCTCTCCGCCATCCATCCCACGTGACAAGTTACAGAAGAGCTTTTTGGTGGTGTAAAAAGGGTCCACTGTTCTTTACACCACAGAAATTGTGTGTGTGTGTGTGTGTGTGTGTCTGTGTGTGTATGTATATGTGTATGTGTATGTATGTATTTGTGTATATGTGTGTGTATGTATGTGTGTATGTGTGTGTATGTATGTGTATGTGTGTGTATGTATGTGTGTATGTTTGTGTATGTGTGTGTATGTATGTGTGTATGTATGTGTGTATGTATGTGTGTATGTGTATGTATGTATGTATGTATGTGTGTATGTATGTGTGTATGTGTGTGTATGTATGTGTGTGTGTGTGTGTGTGTGTGTGTGTGTGTGTGTTTAAGCACTGGTACTCTTTCTGTTTCTCTCGTTAGAGTAAGACACACAGACTTAGCAAAGTTCCTCTGAAATAAAACACATCCAACTGTAGCTTGTCTGGTCAAAGATGGGAGGAGGATCTAGGAGCCTGGCCTATACCCAGACCCCACCCCCACCCTCTATTCATACATAGGAAGTGGATCCACCTCTGTGGTCTCTGGCCTCTGATATTTCCAATGCAAAATCCACTCCCTGACCTCTTTGTACCTGGGTTAACTGGAAGACTCTCCCCAATTCCCGTCTTGAAGGATAAGCCATGGGCAAAATAAGGATATGTTGTTGAAGGGAGAGGCTCCTGGTATGTGTTAGCTTTTGAGGGATGGGCAGGATATTTTTAAGTATGATGAATTTGATTAAATGCCTAACTTACAACTATTTCAAAGCTGAATGAAAAAGAAGATGCCTTGAAAGCGTTGTCATGGGGAACTAGATAGTGTGGGATTATAGCTTAGGGATAGAGTTCTTGCCTGGCAACCAGGCAGCCCTGGGTAAGATCCTCCAGCACCCAGTAACAATAATGAGATTGTTGAAGTCAAATACTCTGTGTCTAGGTAGAATGCTGGATTTGAACATCTAATATCTACCCAGACAAAGGTTCAATCTAAGCCAAATGCAGTGGTATTTGCCCCTCCCAGTACATGAGAAACTTGGTAAGTTCAAAGCTAATGTGGGCTGTGTTTCACAGCTCTATCTCAAAACGAGAGTCAGCCCAGTATGGACTCNTTGTTGAAGTCAAATACTCTGTGTCTAGGTAGAATGCTGGATTTGAACATCTAATATCTACCCAGACAAAGGTTCAATCTAAGCCAAATGCAGTGGTATTTGCCCCTCCCAGTACATGAGAAACTTGGTAAGTTCAAAGCTAATGTGGGCTGTGTTTCACAGCTCTATCTCAAAACGAGAGTCAGCCCAGTATGGACTCGCATTCAGGAGTAAGCTTGTGTGTGATAAGCATAAATGAATTGGCATTAGTCCAACCCAAGGAAGGACTGATGTGTGTTGGGAGTCTGGCACAGCACTGACCAGTCCTTAGTTTGTGGAGGACCTGTGTCATCCCTAGGTGACCAGGAGCCACGATGACTTTAGTCTGAGGGTTGGTCTGTCCCATAGTCAGTCAGCATTCACTGTATTGCCACAAGAGGACCTCAGGCAGACTGGTCAAGGGACTCAAGTAGCAAATGACTTGATATTCCCTCTGTGCATCTAAAGGACACGCGTCGTTCTGTCACTCTGGCAATGAGGTCAACCCAGGAGAGAATGACGACACAGCCATTCTCTACCTCCAGAACTCTGAACCCTAGGAGGGTGAACATGTAAAAGGCCATGTTAGAACCTCATTTAAACAGTGACTAGAAGGAAGGTTTGGGGGGGTTCTCACCTTTCAAAGGAGGGTATGTATCCCTTACAAACAGATAATGTTTCTGTGAATTGTTAACTGTTAAAAACATCCTTAAGACTGATGAAGGATAGGGAGGTACGGTGTTATTTTACTTGTTTCTTTGTATGTTCGTTTGTAACAGGGTCTCATAGCCCAGGCCATCCTCAAAGTTACTCTGTAACTGAGGTTGACCCTGAATTCCCCAGTGCTCAGATTACAGATGAGCAACACTACACCTACCACACCTCAAACATAGTTTTTTTAAGCATTTAAAAATATTTTAAAGTTTATTTTACTTAAATTTTGTAAATTTTATTTAATAACAAATAAGTTATTTGTTAATAAAGTAAATAATAAATAAGAATGTATTAAGTTTTGGAGCATTGCCTATACCACTTATAAGCAATTGCTCACACTTGTGTCTCTTCTGAGTCCCTTACACTTGAACTGGCCTGGATTGTCAAGGGGGTATCTTTACAGGATAGATTTACATCTAATGCTTGGCTGTTTTTCTCTTCTTCTGCATAGTTCCATATGTGCTGAAGAGCTGTGCTGAATTTATAGAGACTCACGGCATTGTGGATGGAATCTATCGCCTCTCGGGTGTCACCTCAAACATCCAGCGGCTGAGGTAAGCTAAAACAAGAGCCCAGAACCCTCCAGGGAGCCTTCCTTCATTCTGTCTGTCTCTGCTGGCAGTTTTGGGGAGTACTGGAAACTCGGATGGCCTCTGTGAGGTGCAGCTGCCGGCAGTTCTAACCCTAATCAGCAGGCTCCCGACCTGGTACAATTCTGTCCTGTGAAAAACGGCTTTTTCTTCATCTTGGGCAGGGTTCATGCTTCGTTGATGGATTGGATTTACCCTCAAGTGGCCTAAATTACAAGTTAGGAGCATGTCTTTCTAAAGCCCAGCTAGATTAGGGTCCCTTGCATGGTGTTCAGAATTCCAAGGCCCTTGGGAGGTTTTCTTTGGATACACTCTTGATATTTCAGATGGTTGAAGTCTGCATAGCTGTACATTTCTCTAATTGAGGCTGATGTTTTTTAAGTTACTGGAAGCCAATGACATGGCTCCTGGGGTAAAGATGCTTACTGAGCAAACCCAGTGATCTGAGTTCGAGCCCTGGAGCCTACATAAGTAGGAGGAGAGAATGGACTCCACAGAGCTTAAGACATTCACATTGCTGGAATGACACCTAAGAGTCATGACACCTAAGAGTCATCACTAAGCCACCTAGAAAAACAGTTCCTTCCGCTAAGCGACGGAGAGATAGTTGAGTTAGGTCCTCAAACCTTGGGTTTGAGTATCCGGTTAAAGCGAGTTTGAGACATGACTTTGGAAATGTGAGATAAGACCTGACACCATCCACACCCCCTCACCCCACTTCCCAGTTTGGGGTCTACCGCTAGAGAGAGAGAGAGAGAGAGAGAGAGAGAGAGAGAGAGAGAGAGATTTTGAGTAATGCTTTTGAAAAACTGAAATCTCAGTAGACATTTTATATATATCCCCCCATCCCCTACTAAGACACAGATACGGTGCCGTGGGGACCTCTGGTCACAAATGAGTTTTCTGACGTCAAGTCACAAACCACTTCCAAGCAAGCATCAGCCTCCAAAAGCCTTGTCTCTCCAATGGTCTCCTGGTGCCTGGAGTGGAATGGAGGTCAGGCAGGACCCCGGTACATCAGCGGTGGAGGCTCTTTTCACTCCTGTGCCTCCCTCCCTCCAAGCAACGGCTGACATAGAGACCTTGGTCCCTGGGGTTGTTATGTCTCCATCTCTGTTGTTCCAGGCAAGAATTTGGCTCAGATCAATGCCCAGATCTGACAAGGGAAGTGTACCTTCAAGACATCCACTGTGTGGGCTCCCTGTGCAAGCTCTACTTCCGGGAGCTGCCCAACCCCCTCCTGACCTACGAGCTCTATGAGAAATTCACGGTGAGTGTTTGGGTTCTATTGTGGTTAGCGGGTGGGATGCACAGACCAGCCAAGGGCAGTTTCGACACTGAAATAACAATAACACAACGCGCCAGCTGGTTGGCATTATCTTAGGACGGTGGTGGATGTGAGACGGCAGGGGAAGGAGAGTGGTCGAGTGGTCGGGCTGTTTGCTAACTGCTCCTTCCTTGAGTTCTCAGAATGATGCTGTTTGTTTTGAGAGCTGGGTTAAATTATTTCTGTGCTTATCCAACTGAATGCGCCTCATTGTTCAGGGAGAAAATTGAGAACCGAAGAAGTAAAGTGGCTGGCCCAAGGTCACACAGCAGAGGCAGGGCAGGAATCTCAGGCCTCTGGTGCTTGCTATACATCGGTTCAAAAGAGTGTTCCTTCTGTGTTTGCCTGGGGGCTTGGAGAACAGACGGACCGGTAGGCAGAAAAGGGAGATAGACCTACCCCCCCCAACCCCACCCCACTGGAAACATCAAAAGACTTTATCAGAAAGTTACAAAGAAAAGAGAAAAAAAAATCAGCAAAGCACCTGGGCCAGGGAAAGAGAGGATGGGATAGCCAATGGGCTGCTAATTCAAGAGTGAAATAGCTGCACTGTGCTTGCTGTATGGCTACCAAATGAGGCATCCGTGGGTGAGCAGAAAGGAGACTGATGGCGCAAAACACGTGGTTAAAGCAAATGTTAATACCAGGCTTGACAAGGTAGCCGGGTGCTGAGGAGCAAAGCCTGCAGCAGGCTCTCTCTCAACTTCAGATCCAAGCTCGAGATGCCTCTGTGTGTGTGTGTGTGTGTGTGTGTGTGTGTGTGTGTGTGTGTGTGTGTGTACATAGAAGTAAGTGTTGGTACAGGGTAGGAAACTAGAGCACACACCCAGACAGGAGGAAAAAGGAGTATGCAGGAAGTGGGGGAGGGCAGCAGAACACATGGGACCCGAATGTAGAAAGAGGCTTCGGTGGGTGGAAGGGACAGAAGGACTCAAGCAGAGGGAAAGTAGGGAACAGACAGGCAAGACGGATCTTGTTTGAAAATGTTATAGTGAAAACTAATACCAAGCATGCTAATTTTAAAAAATAAATAATAGATTAAAAAATTGAAATAGGACCACATGGGTAGATTATAGAATGTGTGGATTCATGGAGAAGCAGAAGGAAAGAAGAGTGGAGTCACCTAAAATCCTTGATGGCAGAATCAGAGGAGAACAGGGGTGGGGGGGGCGGTACCCGGAACACCTATTCATCCCTGGAAGACAGGGGTCAGGGGACCATTTGAATTAGCAGCACAGATAGAAAACACCAGATCTGGGCTCCAGAGATGCACCAGGACATTTCTCAGTATCCTGTAATAAACTCTGACTACATGAAAAGTTCTTTCATTCAAACTCAAGCAGAAATAAATGAGTAATTACTCTTAGGAGTTGAGCTCGGAACCTAACAACGGATTTAAGCGTTTTCAATGATCTAAGGACAAGGTCATAGCTGAAAAGTAAGAAAGAAAAAAAAAAAAAACCAGGATAAATAAATGTACATTAAGAAAGGCTTGGGAGACTAAGTCACCGAACAAAGAGCATAGATGGGCTGGTCCAAGGCCCAGGCACAGACTCCGCAGAGGGCTGAGCAGAGGACTGCTTTGTCTGCCCTCAGTGAGGGAGGATGGGCCTAATCTTGTAGAGACTTGATGTCCCCAGGGAAGAGGGATGGGGGGAGCACCTTCTCAGAGACAAAGGGGAGGGGAAGGGGATGAAGAACTCTGGGGGGGGGGGGAAACATTTGGAATGTAAATAAATAAAATAACTAATGAAAAATAAAATAATAACAAAAAGAAAGAAAGAAAGACTTGAGAGGGGTGGAGGGATAGTTTAGTCATTAAAACCACCTGTAATTCCAGTTCCAGAGGTTTTGACACTCTCTGGTCTCCCTGGGCACCTCTTATACATTTAGTGCACATAAATACAATTACATACATATAAATGAAAATAAATCTTGAAAGAAAGAAAGGCGGGCTTAAGGTGATGAGGTGGGTGGCTCAGCTGCCCAAACTATCAACAGAAGCTCAAGTTCAGTCTCTGAGACCAACATGGTAGAGAAAGAGAAATGACTCCCACAGTTTGTCCTGTGACCTGCACACATATAGGAACAAGGGCACAGAGAGTAATTGAAAAGTAAGGGGAAAGATACATAAGTGTATATTAAGAAAGTCTTGGGGCACTGGAAAGTTGGCTCAACAGTTAAGAGCACTGAACGTTCTTCCAGAGGTCCTGAGTTCAATTCCCAGCAACCACATAGTGGCTCACAACCATCTGTAAAGGACTCTGACGCCCTCTTCTAATGTGTCTGAAGACAACTACAGTATATTTATATACGTAAAATAAATAAATCTTTTTTTAAAAAAAGAAAGGAAAGGAAGTCTTGGGAGAGTTGGAGTCTGGAAGAAACACACACACCACAGATAACTTTTAAAGAAAATATTAATTTTTTTAAAGGCTTAAAAGGAAGGATATTCAAGAATAGTGTTTATTTTGATGTATTAGCTCTTTAGTATAATAATTTTCATAACCTTGCCCACAGACTACATTGAATTTTAGTGAAAAATAACCCAGAGCACACAGAAACCTTAAATCATAAACACTGGTGACGGCACCAACCTGTAGCTGCCGATGTGACTTGTGGGTAACTAGAGCAATTCTAGACAAAAAGCCTCAGAAAAAGTTTCTTCCTAATTCTGTCATCAACAGCCTTGGGTCAGAACACCTCCTACCCCAGCCCCCACTCCCATCCTTGTGGTGCCCTTACGGGGACTGGAAAAAGTAGAGAAAATAGAGAAGAAAAAAAGGCTGAAAGACACTATTTGTCAACTTGATCGAAGAAAATGACATGAATTCAGCTTAATTGACACTAAAAAGCAAAATGGGGATGTTTTGTTTTCATTACAAAAGTGGAGCCTACTGATGTTAATTCTGTTGCAGACTTTATCCCTTAGTGGGTGTCTTTGCCTGCAGTAGTGAATGTGGTGGTCTAAGGAAACTAGACATAGGAAAATAGCTCTGTTACATTCTGACATTTTGTTTAACTCATCTGCATAGCTGAAGTCAAATACCGCCTCATTGGATTAACAAGAGGATTCAAATATTAATGGTATAATAATATTAACAACGATAACAGCTGCCATGTAATTGAGTGACTTCTCTGTTATAAACTCAAATAGGATCTCACAAACTGGGCAGCGGTGTCACACACCAGCACTTGGAAGGCAGATGCAGGTGGAGCTCTGTGAGTTCGAAGCCAGCCTGGTTTACAGAGCAAGTTCTGGAACAATCAGGGCTACACAGAGAAACCGTGCCTCAGAAAAACAAAACAAAACAAAACCAAAACCAAAACCAAAACCAAACAAGATCAGTAGGAGCTTATTTAGTACCTTATGAATGAAGCAGGTGTTAATGTCACTCACAGGCAGATGAGTACTGGTCACAGGCGGAGATAAAGATTAAAAGTCTGTTCATAGCTCCCACACCATTCAAATACAGCATGGGTTCTGAAGTCATCAGCTAAGGACAGGAGACACACTGAAGGATGAAGTCCAGAAGTGGTGTTGAGAGTCGGCTAAGAACGGGAAAAAGCAAATTGTCTTCCTTCCATTGAGCAGGTTGAAGAATGTCCTCACCATAAAAGCATAAGGAATAAGTAACAAAAGACAGATTTGACAAACAAATCTTCCCCTTGGGCTAGAGAGGTAGCTTCGGAGTTAAGAACACTGGCTTCTCTTCCAGGGGACCCACATCTCCAGTTACTCCAGTTCCAGGGGATTCAACGTACTTTTCTGACCTCAGGCACCCATGTGATATGCAGACATACGTGCTAGCAAAAGTCCCATACACATGAAGTAAAACAAACATATGCATACATATATATATATGTATATATATATATATATATATATATATATATATATATATATATATACATATATATATATATATGTGTGTGTGTGTGTGTGTGTGTGTGTGTGTATAGATGCACACACATATATATTATATTGTTAAATATGTTATATATTACATATGTTATATAATATATGTGTCTGTGAGCTCGTATGTGTATTCATTCTCAAGCAGAACACAAGATATGCTCTTGTAATCTTAGCACTCAGAGATGAAGGCAAAGGATCGAGAATTTGGGGCCAGCTGTAACTGTGAAGTGAGAGGCCAGGCAGGGCTACATGAAACTGTCTGTTACAAACACACCGTTCTTAAGAAAATGACAAAGAGATTGTTATTCTGTAATTACAGAGAACTACTGCTTGTCCATAAAAAGAAAACCACCTAACGCTGCATTGAATGAATGATAACAAAACTTAGACAATCCAAAGGAACAAAAATAATATAAAAACTACTAGAAAGATATATTTGCATGTTACATTTTTAAAGATTTGTTTTAATTTATGTCTATGAGTTTGAGCCTGCATGAGTGTATGGGCATCATATAAATGTAGATGCCCAAGAGGCCA